>JAQJVL010007835.1:0-22115 GCA_035578905.1 Stictocephala bisonia
AATGGTATGCAAATTTTTGGGGGAACTAAATTTTAAAATTAAAATTAATGTGATAAAACATATGATCAATGAGTGTGATGAGATTATTAGTGATAGGTAGCAGCTGGTTTAAATGGAAAGAAACAAGGTAAGTGGCAGATGTTCTTACATATGATAAAAAAATAAATAAACAAACATAATTTGAAACATCTCAATAAGGAAACATGTAAGAAGAAAAATCTGAAACCTTGCAGCCATTACCAGTTCATTGTTGAAATAGATTGAATCAGTAGCACAAAGTTGGATCCAGGAGAATGCAAGAGGTACCGGTAACGGGCGGGTGGCGATAATGAGTTAATGGGATCCTGGTTTAGAAAAACTGCCTGAAAAAAAAAGAAAGAACATGCTTTGTGTGTTCCAAAAGAGGAACTGCCCAAGGGCGTGACAGAAAGCGGTCCAGGACTGTTTGTGTAAAATGCAAAGAAGGGTGGTCAACTCGTTGCTGTTTTGGCGCGCCACAGATGCAAAACCTAATTGTATAGCAGTCAAGTAAAAATTGTAAATATGTAAATATGTTAAAATTTGATTTTTGTATGGACTGGACTAATTTTTATGCAGTTTTGGATAACCATGACACTGTAAGTACAACAAATTTTGTATGTAATATTATTATACTTTTGTCTCATTTTTATTAGGGTTTTTTGCGTATGACTAAATTCTGTAAATTAGCTCTAATTTTTTTATTATTATTATATTTTGATAAAATGTGCTATACTTGTTCATTTTTAAATTCTAAACAAAATGAAAAGGGTTCCTACAGTTAAAATGTTTCTAGTTTATGCTCCAGGAGAAGCCAAACTTGAAATTTAATTTGTAATTTTTAATTTTTGTATATATAATCTCAAACATAATATACTAGACGACAATAATCCACTGTAATATTTTTTTCTACAAAGTGTAAGTATTTTTAAAGATTGTAGTGGAAAAATTATTTAAATATCTTATACATTACTATAGTTACAAATTTTTCTCTGAATGTCTGCAAAATCGCATATTTGAGCGAGGTCTTTTTCACATACAACTTTTCAAAAGTAATAAAAAAATTTTTGCACAGACAAAAAATGTTCAAAAATTGTACGGTCCTCAAAGGGTTAAGCAGATCATTTCACACTCTAGCATAACGTGCGGAGATGAAAACAAACATTTTCTTATTTTAAATCTGGATATAATCAATGATCCGAATCTGGTTATGTCAGGGTCCAACCATAACTATTAACCTCTGGTATGGATAATGAAATGGGTGATTATTTGAGTTTGATTCTACATAGTTCTTTATTTTCCTAAGTTGCCAAGTCAATTATGTCAAATAACCACGTAAAATAACACTTTTGCACAGTTCAATTCTGTTGATAAGAATTGATGTTTTTTTTTTAAAGAATATTTTATTAAAACTTGTTAGTATGTAAGCATATTATAATATAGCATTTACTGGTAGGCCATCGAAAATAAACCACTATCTATTTCTAGTAGCTTTCTCCAATAAATGTCTTAGGGGGTCCCTGGTCTCCTTTCCAGAACAACTGGCACCTCCGTGAAGACTACAAGAAGTCTAGTAAGCGTCAAGAACTAGCTCAACAACTCTCTAAGCATATCTTGTATGTTGCTGTTGCCAATCTTGCACTCTGCCCTCTCATCCTGCTGTGGCAAATACTCTACTCCTTCTTCAACTATACTGAGGTGAATTGTATTTATAAATTAGGGCTTGCTACCATCAAATATAGTATTGATGGTGGGGCTGCCCAACTAATTGGGCATCCTTACCCACCAAAGTATGATTTTTATTTATATAGTCATTTAATGTTTAAAAATGTTTCTGTAAAACGTGGCACACTACTTTCTAGTTTTAAAGCAGAGTTCATGATATGTATAATTATGGACCAGGATTTATAGGGAATTTCCAGTAATTGGAAGTATAATTTTTCAGTAGCGGAATATAAAATGTTCATGAAAGAAAGAATTTAACTCGATAGGGTTTTAATACGAGGCTGTCCCGAAAATAGATTACGTTATGTTATTTAAAAAAGGCAAAGTATAGGGGGACTAGTTATTTATATTTGATTGAAAGCGCCATTAATATTTTACTTTCTACGAAGTCGCCATAGACACTCATCATAGCGGGTATACAGGCTTTAAAATTCCATCATTATAAAATTCTGCCTCATGAGACTCTTAAATCAGTTGGTTATGCCCTTCCACAGTTCTGCATCATCGTCAATGCGTTGTGTTGCAAGCCACTTCTCCATTTACAGAACATGTGGTTGTCGCGTGGGGCAACTTCTGGACTGAATGGAATATGTGAAACACTTCCCACTTGAAAGCATCCAGAAGATCTCAAATGTGATTTGCTGTAATGTAGTCATGTAAAAAGAAAATTTTTTTAACTCAGCTTTCCCTCCCGAGTTGCTCTTCATAAATTTTCGTGGTTAAAAAAAACCTTTCTACCAAGCTATTATTGTACCACTTTCAAGAGAGTCGACAAAAAGCATACTTACTGTCCAAAAACACTGTCCCCATAATCTTCTTTTGCTGATACTGTTTGGATGTATTTTCTTGATTTATTGGGGAGAATTTGAGTGACCCCACTCCAAGACTGCAGTTTTGTTTCACAGTTAATATGATTGATATTGATGTCCCCATTGATGATTTGATGTTTTGTCCCCATTGATGATTTGATGAAATAATAAGTCACCATATTAACTGTAACACTCCATTATTTAATTTGATTTGTTATTCGTTATTCGCCATTCGTTAATGCTTGTTGTTTTCCACAAAATTTGTGGTATCCAAGTCTGTTGGAGCCTTGACATTTTTGGAAAATTCATTGTAAGTGATGTTATTGGCAATTTTCTTAAATCTTCTTGGTTATTGTGCACATTTGTTCTGCAATTTTTAAATCTAATCCAGTAATTTTTAAATCTAACCCAACAATTCCACCTTCAGTGATTATCTTGTTTTCATAAACTTCACACAATTTCCAATAAATTTCAATTAGTTTAAGATTTTTGGCTAGCAAAAACCATATCACAAATAGTGCCTCACAACGCCTCAGTTACCTACTCATTACAAACTTACTGAACAGTAGTGAGTAATAGTACAGGCCACACGCTAACACGCTGGATGCTGATTGGTTGACGGAATGCAGTAACATTAGCGCTAGCCCAACCTCTGATAGCCACAGAAGAAAATGTTATCTACTTTTTGGACAAACTTATAATTACTTTTAATTACTTATAAATTATAAAGAATAAAATCCATTTCTTATTGAAGGCTATCAAACGAGAAACCAGGGAGCCTTGGGTCACGTTGCTGGTCCCAATATGGACGTCTTTACCCTCCGCCACTTCAATGAGCTAGACCATGAGCTGAATGCTAGGCTCAACCGAGCATACCGCCCGGCTTCTAAATATATGAACATATTTACTTCCCCCATCATGACCATCATTGCTAAGTGAGTTCTATTTTGTTATGTAATCAGATAACACCAAATAGCATCTACCTTACAATTTTGTTCTAACAATCTTCAAAATTCATTTTGATTTGTTAGTTCATTTTTGAATGTAGAGAAGTACAATTATGATGTACAAATGTAATCTTTGTCATAAGCTAAGCTCATTTTTTACCACCCGACTTGTGGTTTTTGTGCTACTTAACCGATTAGGTTAACTTGTAGACTGCATGCAAATAACTAATCACAAATATAATCCAGCATTTCAATATGGTGCTTGATAAATTCTAAGTAAAAATTGGCTTGATATGTGAATGCCAGAAGTTATCATGCGTACCTGAATATGTATTTTGAAATACTTTTATTTGTACATTTGTTTTGTGTAGGAATGTAGTATTTGTATCAGGGGCTGTCCTGGCAGTGTTGCTATCTTTGACTGTCTATGATGAGGATGTTCTTACAGTGGAACATGTCCTCACTGCTATCACTGTGTTGGGTGCAATCATTGCAGGTTTTAGGTAAGATAAATCATAGACAAAAACTTTCATTTAACCAAGTTTATATAGTTCATATTAGAGACGGATGGTTTGATGTTCAGATATAATTTTTAATTCAAATGTTTGTTTTAAATTAAGCTTGACATTTTTTAAGAATTTGCTCTTTACCTTATAGCCTCTTTACATCAAACTTATTAATACTCCAAGGATGTTGCTGTAAGATGTCTTAAACGTATCTCGTAATGATATTCAATGGATGCAGTTCACACTTAGTACTAATACATTTGCGATAATCGCTGAAGTATTAAATACGGATTGGGGAAATACCTCAGCTAGCTACACGGCAATTGCATATACAACTGGCACATGCACATGGTAATCTAATAAATTGCATACATTGTCTTTGACATAGCTTTCGGTGTTAACGGAGCTCGAAAGACGTGGCCGAGATATTAATATGCCAAGAAGGTAATAATATTTCAGCCTTTTTGGTGTGAAGAGACCTTTACCTTGTGGTTTTTGTAGTTGTTTATAAACAAGAGTTAAGAGCTGATATTTCTATGATATGATTGATTCAGATTATTATTGATCTAGGTATCAATAGGATTTAATTGATAAACAATAAGGATTTCATCAATAACATAATATAGGGTTTAGGTAAGTCAAAGTCGCCAATGATTTGTCCGTCCTACTGTCATATGGCATATCCATCAGTTTAAGAATGGCTCGTTCATTTTTCAAAGAGCTCTTTGATGTACTTTTATTTCTACTCATTTTACCTCAAAAAAATAATCCTATTGCATTTACTATAAAAATGAATATGAAGGTAGCAAAATATGATAAATATGACTATAAATGAATATGAACAAATATATAGAACTTTTCAAAGCCATCAACTCTAGTTTACAGAATTAAATTTACATTGTTTCATGATGTTGCAGCTAAAATATATAAACAATCCTTCTCATATTCCCCTTCATTCATGATGTAGCTCAGGTGCAACACGGCAAACAATGGCCATAAAACGAATATAAATAGGTTGTTTATATCACCTTTTAATTTATTTTGCAACCTACCCTTGCAAAAATCATTACTGTGCCTATCAAGGGTGGGTGTGAAGGCACCGGACTCAGGAAGACACAGGACAAGGTAAAAACAAGTTGATAGGCAAAAATATTGTTTATTGCAAAAATATTTTTAAAAAATTTTAAATTCGAAATCATAAAAAAGTACTAAGTGACAAAAAAAATTGAAACCTTAAAAGACAGAACGGGCTATTGATGGTTTGTGAAAAGTTACGGTTTCAAACATTTTATCAATAATTACAGATATATTTAAATATTAGCAGACGACCTTAAGGTACATAAAAAAGAAAACAAGATTGACAAATATTATAGTAGAAAATATCTTTCAATATAAACATATATTAAAAATAGGCTAGGCCTAAAAACATTTTTTTCAAAAATAAATATATAGAACTCAGCATAAATATAACAACAATAAATAATATAACAATCAACAACACATAGCTTAAACATTCAAATAAATAATAACAATAAATAAATACAATTACAAATAACAAAGACAAATTTAAATGTTTTATATGCTGACAGTACGGGGCCTTGGGCATAAAAGAAATTTGGAAGGTTAGGTCAATTTTGAACAAAAGATTTAAATTAATAATTACACCGAAATCCAGCAGGCGAAATTGGGTGGCTCCTAATGAGAACTACAAAGTGAAGAAATACCCGAGAACCCCATTCTTTAAAATAAAATTACCAGAACCCCCCCAAAAATAAACTAAACAAAACAAAAATAAAATCTAAATATAGTTTCTTGCTTCAACTTAGTGAACATCTCTGGAGCAACACGGAGACAATGTCCAACAGACGGCACTTTCTTCAAATTGCTGGAGGCCAGAAGGGCCGGATAATAAAATTGTTTTTGGATTACCTGCATGACGATGTCTTCATACAGGAGGCCGTTGGATTGACAGCGCGGAAAGGGTGAAGAGACTGTTCTTCTGGGACGCAAATTAGAGGCTAGTCCCAGTCCGTATGTTCCGCCATTGATTATATAAATCTACAATACATAAACCATCTAATAGGAATATTTGTGGCAGTAATTTTGTTAGTTTGTGTGGCCCGCAACCACAGCTGGTTTAAACTGCATTACATTTACATGTGACTACACTAGCGCTCCACAATGGACCACAAAAACAGCTGATATTTTGAGACTCAAAAATTAACATTGGATGGGAAATCTATTTGTGTATAAAATCAATGGTTCCGCACTGTGCCTCCAGGAAACAATAGCCAGAAGCCATGCAGGTGCCCGTCCATCACACTCCGATCCCGGAGCCAGAGCTAAAGAAACAGCACATTACACAACATTTTAAATCCTGCTCCACACAAAGCGAGATAACAGAGTAAATAAAGGCGAGATGGAAAAAATATTAGTTACACTAACAAGAGCTGCCATTAAAAACATTAAAAAGTCATTTTTGTAAAAGACAAACGGAGTGAACTAAAAATACTTAAATATCAACAAGTTTTAACTGAAAGTAATAAAAAGACTAAGTATATGTGTTTCACAAAATTAAATAACCAAAAATATGAACAATGGAAAATAATTTTACATAACTCAGCATTACATTATTAAAAACCTGCAGTTTCAGGCAAGAGCATGAAAAGGTTTGCTAGACTTAGCAAATAAATAAGAAAAGTTATAAAACAGTGTGTCTACCGGTGATGAAAAGTAATGGATTTCGTAGAACGGTCATGGATGTCACGAAAGTTGTCAAAAAAGTTATGGATTATTAAGTTACTTTAATTTTTTCTAATGAATTAACAAAATATCACCGATTCTGTTATAATCGTGATATTAATTGGTAACAGTTGGACATTTATTTAAGTTTTCAAGTCAAAATCATATCATATATGTAACAAACAACCGCAAAGCCATTAGTCAAACAACAGGTACAATTAATTTTTGTAATTTTTAGTTTTGTTAGCAGGGAACAAGTCAATCCATTTATCCAACAAAATTATCGTATTTCTCCCGCATTCCAAACTTAAAACGTATTACTGTTTAACTTGTGCAGGGAACGAGTCAAATTTTGACAGCAAAAAATACCGTACTATTTAAAATAATTATCGCCAATTTAGGGAGTATGATTTAGGTTTAATATTCTCTAGGTTAGGTTAGGTATACAATATTTTTGTTTGTAAAAGAAAGCAAGCAGTTTATTGTTATTGAGTTTTGGAAACGATATGAATCTTAAATTATTTTTATTTGGAAATGAATGACATAAATTCTTCCCTCTCTGATACTTATTATTTTTAAAAGGAGTGAGAAACTGTATATTTTGCGAGGCCATAAGCTTATAAAACGATAATGTAATATTAATTTTCTTATAAACAAATTGGCAAGATAAAATAAACAACACGTTTTTTCTTTACATTAAGTTTGTAAATAATTAAAGGATCGTTAAAATTATAAAGGTTGTTTGAATATCGCGATAATTGAATTATTATAATATAATAATTGCATGTTCGTCTTTGTTTGGCAGTTGTGTCGTATTTGCACTTGACCTTGACTGACCAACATTGTTCAGTTAGTTCCGTTTTTGTGCTCCATCCAATTCTTATCTAATATTTCAAGTTGGTTGGAATTGTTGACAACTCTGCCAATAATGGTACATGCTTTGTTGAAATCAAATCTATACATATAAAAGCCAAAACCCACTGACTGACTCACTGATCACGGTTTCTCAAAAACCACAAGACCTAGAACCATAAAAATTGGTACAAATGTTCTTCATGTGCCCTAGACACGTACTAAGAAAGGATTTTTCAAAATTAGAATATTTAGGGTGGTTTGGGGGGGTGGAAATTTGACAAAAAGCCGTGCGTATCCCTTGCACAATTTGGCTTATTGCGTGAAAACTAATGGTTGAATCTTCAATCTGATACAAAATCGTCAGTGTGGAATAAAATTATCTACAACTTTTGTATTTAACATTTTTTTCTATCTCATTTAGTTTACGAGTTATATTGCAAAACGTGAGTAATGCGAGGTTGCAAGCGCTACACAAGAGCTCATTGCTTGAAAAATAACGGTTGGATTTTCAATTGGACAAACATAGTAAGTGAGGAATTAAATAATCTACAACTTTTGTATTTAACATGTTTTTCAATATATTTAGTTTATGAGATGTTTTGCAAAATACTTAGAACCATTTCTGAGCACACTTACTGACGGCTACCCGATTAGAGTTTACAGCGCCACAGCGGATATTGCCGGAACTAAGATTGGTTGACGCATGCGCAGATCTTACGGGTTTAGCTACTGCTGCTGTTAATACTGTAGTTGTAGAGATGGGAAATCTAGCTACATTCCGGTAATAGGCTGCAACGTTCCACTGCACTTCGGTAATAGGGTGACTTATCCTAATATTTTTGTCACCCTATTACCGCTTGACCGGATCGTTCCAGTCGAGCTTATCTACTTGACACTATTACTGTATAGCATTGTTTCTTTCGTTCTCGATCTACCACACACTATTAGTTTTAGCTATACAGAAGTGAATATTAGACACATCCTGTTAAGTTGTCGTATTAAAATCGTTCTAGATGATACAGATACTTTCACAAATTTGTTTTTGGTTTTTTTATATTTTTAATTTTCAATTTTCCAAATGCTCATAATTATAATACAATAATTTTTAATAACAAGGTATTTAAATTATAATTAATTTTAAGCTATGAAAGAGATTATTCCTTCTTTTATTATTAAAATATTACACAGATACTAAAGCACTAAGCTTATCGAATAATGAGGTATTAAAATTTTGTGTCTGATAAAACAAAGAAGAGGCTACTTTAATATCACATACAAATTTAAAGTGTAACACTAACTATTTACAGAATACTTAATTGTGTATATTAACATTATAGAACAAATTATAAAGAATAAAGAAATAAAAATAATTAATAATTATAATGCATTGTAAATATGGCCAATACAACAACAGTTTCATGTTTTGACAAGCTCTTCTTGCTTCCCCCTCCCGATATTCTGTTTACAACTGCGCATCAATTTCTGGGGACGAGAACGAGAGCAGAATCATACTACTCTTCCTATTATTTGCTCCGTTAACAGCGTTCAGTAGCTACATTGAGAGCTGATGGCTGCAGCTCTGTCGACTAAGTTACAAAATTAATAGGGTAAAACCAGTAATCCTATTACTTGGTAATAGGGTGCGAAGAAGTAATCATATTATTTTTCCTATTACGTTAAATAACGCCCATCTCTATGTAGTTGTAGTCTGCAGTTATTCGTAGCCTACTGTTAGCGTACAGTCACCTCAGCTAATCACTCACTCTGCAGTCTGTACTTAGTATCACTCCCTCTGCAGTCTGTACTTGTTAATACTACTACTGATATCCTTACAATTGATTTATTTTTAGTTTACCGTTACACAAATCGCCGTTTATTACTCATAGCCTACTTATCCATCCAACTATTTTATTTTTGGTTTACCGTTATACAAATCGCCCTACAATACTCATAGCCTACTGTCATCCTTCCAACTGTTTTATTTTTGGTTTACCGTTACACCAATTGCTCTATAAAACATATTTAACGAGTTTAGTTATTGCAGTTGTAACTACTAGGCTGTTTATTTTTACTTTTGGCATTACATTAGTACACATTTGCAATGGAAATAATAAACTTCAATGGAGTCCCTACCCCTCACAGAGTAATACATACCAGGCCTGATGGCCAATGTTTATTTTATTCTTTATCGTATGTAGTTCATGGCACTGAGTCACGGGGTTTTGAGGTACGAAAAAGAGTCGTTAACCACGTAGCTAATAACTGGAGCAGATTCCAACCTTACACTCTAAAGCCATAGGGGGATATATACAGTACCAAAGAGGAATATGTGGCTGAAATGAGCCAATTTACAACTTTTGGCACCACATGTGAAATTCAAACCGCATCTGAAATATTCCCTTATGAGCTGCAGGTGTATAGGGAAGGAACATTACTTGGTGAGAGTTTTGGGGAGCCTGTTGAGGGAATCGGAAGGTTGCGGTTCACTGGTGAACTAATAAAAGGACACTTTGATGTGCTCATTCCTGTCACTTCTTTACCTAATAGTTCCATTCCCACTTCTATAATGGATGTCCACGAAGTTGACCAGCTTTCAGATAATGTTGTCTCTATTTCGTGTTTGTCATCTGACACTGTTGAGTCAGATTATTGTTCTGAAGTAACCTCTCAAACCAACCAAAAACATGGAAAAAACGGCAAAAACGTTTTTCTAATACTAAACGCACTAAAGCACATAGGGAGGCAGCTAAACGATACAGTCAAAAAAATCCTACCGTGAACCGCGAGGCAGTAAATAAATACAATAAAACAAATCCCACTGTGCACCGCGAGGCAGTAAACAAATACAATTAAATTAATCCCGCTGTGAACCGCAATGCAGTAAAAAATACATCCTGATGTGTACCGCGAGGCAGTAAAAAATACAATAAAATAAATCCTGATGTGCACCGTGAGGCTTCCAAAAAGTACAGCCAACATAATCCTGAGATTAACAAGGCTGCCGTTCAAAATTACAGTTTAAAAAGAAATCATATAAATATGCTTCCATGGTCTAAAAAATTGATGTCAGGGTTCCAATACAACTGCAACACCGATTATACCAAAGGTAAGGCAGTTGAGGTTGGCCCCTTGACTCCATGTAAATGGTGTGGAGCCATGAAATGGAAAGATGAGTCGCCAGGTCTCTGCTGTGGCAATGGAAAAGTCCACCTACCCTCCCTTCAGCCACCTCCGGAGTCCTTTTTCAGTCTGTTGAAACATATTCATCTTAACTCGGAACATTTTTGATCAAATATCAGGCAATACAACAACTGTTTTCAAATGACTTCTTTCGGTGCAAAGGAGATAAAAGAAGGCAACTTCATGCCAACGTTTAAAGTTCAGGGACAGGTGTACCACCTGATAGGAAGTTTGTTACCGTCTTCAGAGCATGAGCCTTCGTTCTTACAAATTTACTTTGTTAGTGACGAAGAGAGAGAGTGTAACCTTAGGTGTAATAATGCTCCAGCTGTAAAGCCGGTGTTAGTAGGCCAATTGCAACAAATGCTCCACGAAACAAATCCATACATTAAGGACCTCAAAACTGCTATTGAGAATGCACCGGTGGGAACCGATTTTCACATGGTTATAAATGCAGACAGAAAACCCATAGGTGCACATAAAGGCCGATACAACAAACCTACAACATCTGAAGTCACTTTGGTGATAGTAGGACAAAGGTTTGAGAAACGAGACATCATTCTTCGTGGCAGAGACACACGACTGACCCGTATAAGTGAGACGCATCGTTCTTATGATGTGCTGCAGTACCCACTTATGTTCTGCCATGGAGAGGATGGTTCAATAGCAATGTTCGTGTAAGGGCGGGTGGGTGGGTCAATACCAATGTTCATGTAAGGGCAGGTGGGTGGGTTAATACCAATGTTCGTGTAAGTGCGGGCGGGTGGGGTCAATAGCAATGTTCGTGTAAGGGCGGGCGGGTGGGTCAATAACAATGTTCGTGTAAGGGCGGGTGGGTGGGTCAATACCAATTGCGTAAGGGCCGGCGGGTGGGTTAATACCAATGTTCGTGTAAGTGTGGGCGGGTGGGTCAATAGCAGTGTTCGTGTAAGGCGGGTGGGTGGGTGGGTAGTTGGAACTCCAGGTGCTGGTCCTCTCTATTGGTCTGTTTCCAGACCATATCTCAGATTGATCCAAACACTAAAGCTGTCTTAAGAAAAACTGTATCGGCCTCTTCCTTTTATTCGTATATGCTCATGAACAGAGAGGGCCAAGAAAATTTAATTTTCTTTTACCGTAGTCTTCTTAATCAGTTTTTGACTGACATGTTTGCCAGAATCGAAATGGAAAGGTTAAATTTTCTAAGACACAAACAGAGTAAGTTACGAGTGGATGAGTATGTGCATCTGCGGGATGCAATCTACGAACGTGACGGCCAGGCGTCTGAGCTGGGGAAAGTTGTGGTGTTACCTTCCAGTTTTACAGGGGGGTCTCGCTATATGCATGAAAGGACACAAGACGCCATGACCTATGTACGCCAATACGGTCGCCCCGATTTATTTATAACCTTCACATGTAACCCTAAATGGCCCGAAATACAGGAACAACTACTTGATGGGCAGGCACCTCACTGCAGACATGACATTATCGCGAGGGTGTTTCACCTGAATGTAAAACAAATTATGAATATATTTAAAAAAGGATGTATTTTCGGGTAAGTTAGGTGCTTCATGTACACTGTAGAATGGCAGAAGCGTGGACTTCCTCACGTTCACATTCTACTGTAGCTTAACGATAAAATAACACCTAACCAAATTGACAGTGTTATTAGCGCTGAAATACAAGACCCTTATCTTTATCCAAAGCTCCAGAAATCCATGGACCATGTGAAGGTTTGAACCCAAACTCTCCCTGTATGGTTAACGGCTCTTGCAGTAAACGTTACCCTCGCCCATTCACTAAGGACACTCAGACTGCAGACGATGGGTATCCACAATACCGACGTCGCTCTCCAAGCTTTAGTGTACAGATAAGAAATATAGACGTAGACAACAGGTGGGTCGTGCCATACAATCCTGTCCTGTTACGAACTTTTGATGGTCACATCAACGTAGAAATTTGCAACTCAATCAAGTCTATCAAGTACATTTGCAAGTACGTAAACAAGGGCAGTGATCAGGCATCGCTTGCTCTCCAGAATGAGTTCGATGAGGTTTCGCGGTACGAGTCCGGTCGCTACATCAGTAGTTCCGAGGCTGCATGGCGAATATTTGGCTTTCCAATCCATGAGAGGTATCCACCAGTAATGCATCTTTGGGTTCACCTTGAAAATGGTCAAAGAGTCTACTTTAACCCTAACAATATTGAAGACAAGGTTAAAACTCTCCAAAAACTACGTTATTAGGGTTCTTTGATCTATGTAAAGTAGACTCTTTTGCTCAGACACTACTGTACAGTGAAGTTTCTTCTTATTACGTGTGGAAAAACAACAAATTTTGTAGAAGAAAGCAGGGAAAAAGTGTCCAAGGATACCCTGGAGTAAAAGAGGATGATGTATTAGGTTAAGTTTACACTGTTCACCCAATGAATACTGAG
The DNA here is from genome assembly GCA_035578905.1 of Stictocephala bisonia. Taxonomy (NCBI): domain Eukaryota; kingdom Metazoa; phylum Arthropoda; class Insecta; order Hemiptera; family Membracidae; genus Stictocephala; species Stictocephala bisonia. Next base: position 13,198 of record JAQJVL010007835.1, read on the forward strand.
TGCTACCATCTTCGTCTTTTACTTCATGAGAAACGAGGCCCTAAATCCTACAGTGATCTAAAAAAGGTGGATGGTGTGGTTCATCCCACGTTTCAATCAGCGTGCAGAGTTCTGGGATTACTGGAGGATGATAACCACTGGTGCATGACTCTCGAAGAAGCTGCAATTTTAAAAATCTTCTGACAAAATTCTTGGATTGTTTGCAGTAATGCTGGTGTTCTGTCAGATTGCTGATACCCTTAATCTCTGGGAAAAATACAAGGAAGCAATGTCAGACGATGTAAAATTGAGACTTCAGCAGCAATGTCCAGTAGGAGTGCAGCCCGATATTGCTGTTGTGTACAACAAGACCTTGATGTTGTTGGAGGACTTGGTCTTTGCTATGTCTGGCCACCACATACAGCAATACGGCCTGCCTGCTCCTTATATTTAAATTGTTGATTTTGCTAATCGTGAGTTAATTAGAGAGGTTTCATATGACGTTGTAGAATTATCTGAGTTAGTAAGAAAACACGAGTTAACTCTGAATAATGATCAAAGGCATAAGGAATAATGTATATGACACCTTAATAACCAGCATAAACTCTGACAGTGGACATCTTTTCTTTCTCTATGCTCCTGGAGGGACTGGGAAAACCTTTCTCATTAACTTACTATTGGCTAAAATTAGAAAAGACAAACACATTGCAATAGCCGTGGCTTCGTCTGGAATTGCAGCTACTTTACTTACAGAGGGGAAAACAGCGCATTCGGCTTTGAAGTTGCCTCTGGACCTCAATCGTTATGAAACCCCAATTTGCAATATTTCCAAACAGAGTGACATGGCTCATGTTTTGCGAACTTGCAAATTGATTGTGTGGGATGAAATTACTATGGCACACAAAGGAGGTGTAGAGGCACTTGACAGGACACTAAAAGATCTTAAGAATAATAGGAGCTTGATGGGTGGAGTGACGGTACTTCTTGCTGGATACTTTAGACAGATCTTACCTGTAGTTCCTAGAGGAACTCGTGCGGATGAAATTAAGGTATGTCTAAAGTCTTCAAACTTATGGACATTGGTGAAAACTCTTACATTGAAAATTAACATGAGAGTTGAAATGATGGGTCAGTCTGGAATGGAAGAGTTTTCAAACCTACTATTACAAATCGGGAACGGTCAAGTACAACAGCATAACGGTAAAATATGTATTCCAGAGACCCTGTGTACTATTGTCAACACAATGCAGGATTTTATTGATTTTTTTATATCCAAATTAAAAAAGTATCACTCTCATTGACCCGAATTGGCTGAGAGAAAGAGCTATTCTCACTCCAACCAACGAATTCACGACCAGTATCAACAACATCCTGTTGGATCAACTTCCCGCAGAGGAGATGAAGTACGAGTCAGTAGATTGTGTGGTGGTTGTAGAGGACGCAGTTCACTGCCCTGTGGAGTTCCTCCATATATTAAAACCACCGGGGATTTCACCTCATAGCCTCCGACTTAAGGTGGGAGTACCAATCATGCTGCTCCGAAACAGCAATCCTCCTAAAATGTGCAATGGCACCCGACTGCAGGTGAAGGCCCTATCCAAACATTTGATTGAAGCAACCATCATCACAGGAACAGGCAAGGGAGAAACAGTCTTTATAATGGTAATTCTGAGCAATTATCCGTTCAACTCCGATATTTCTCAAACTTAACGATGATATATGTAGAGTAGTAAATATCAATATTCAGACCGAAATAAGAGTCAGAAAAGGAAAATATATTGTGAAACTTACCTTAGTAGTCATCTGACTCGCTATCTGTATCAGCTTCACGAGTGATGTTAGGGTGTTCGTTTTCACCGTTATACAGATGGCCTATTGCTCTGAATAGATGATGCACTCTTGTTTTGTAATCAGAGTGCTTTCTTTTAAACATAAACTCTGCTAAATGGCCGATAAAATGTTGTTTTCGGTTTCCGTATCGAGGCACGCTTCCCCGCACCTCCCTCCACAAACGTTCAATGTGTTGCGTATGCGCACCAGTCTCGGGGTCGACAAAGTTGTAGCTGTGATTAACTGTCAAATGGGTATATCCTTCAAACTGAAGACAGTTGTATGTTTTCCAGCAATCACTAATGACGGTCGTGCCCGGGAGAATTTGCTCTTTTATTATCGGTAGCAACTCAGCGTGACCTCGTGTTGCTACGGGAATCGAAAAACATTTTTTAGATTCTCTTTCAAAACCTCCAAAAACCCATTCACCCTTTATGATTCTACCCCGATTGTATTTACGTTTTCCTATTTTCGCTTCGTCGATTTCGACAGTCTTGCCTGGTCCACCGATCACCTGAGATTCGTCACTACAAACCACTACGCACACTTCTCTTAAGTAGTTACTCCAGTCTACAACTGCATGGTCAGACAGCTCAAGTTCGTGTTTCAACACATCATGACGGGGAGGCTTTAGTAACGCCCAGCAAACGACAAAGCGGCAAATAGTTTGCTTTGATAAATTATGATTTTCAAACCACGTGTTCTTAAACTGAGACACTGATTTCTTGCACTGTTTTTTTATTTTTTTCTTATGCTTATCTACTGTTGTAATGTAGTTGTAGCAATTAAAATTGTGTTTATTAATGTTTAATGACATAACACTACTACATGATGGGCATATTTTATCTCGTGGCAAAACACCATGATTATACAAAAATGTATCTAAACGATCGGAATCATCTGACAACACAGCAAAACTCAAAATAGTATTTTCACATTCAACACATAGAAACGGGTTCGCACTACTAGCACTAGCCGACATCACGCACAGAACTGACCTGCAGCAACAGCGTTCAGAGTCACTAGGCTCGGCTTGGACTTCGACCCCGTTATCGCTTATCGTTATCGCTTCCTGCCTTATCGCATTACGTTTGCGACGTCTAATTTTGCATTCTATTATTGTCTATAACATTATACGAAAGTTTGAGAAATATCGGAGTTGACCGGATAATTGCTCAGAATTACCATTAAAACCACCGGGGATTTCACCTCATAGCCTCCGACTTAAGGTGGGAGTACCAATCATGCTGCTCCGAAACAGCAATCCCCCTAAAATGTGCAATGGCACCCGAAGGCAGGTGAAGGCCCTATCCAAACATTTGATTGAAGCAACCATCATCACAGGAGCAGGCAAGGGAGAAACAGTCTTTATAATGCGAATCCCGTTAATCCCATCTGATTACCACTTCACCTTTAAACGTCTACAATTTCCTGTTAAAGTATCTTTTGCCATGACCATAAACAAAGCACAAGGTCAAACGCTAAAAGTAGCTGGTGTAGATTTGCGGCAAGATTATTTCTCCCACGGTCAACTCTATGTTGCCTGCTCTAGAGTCAGCTCTTCAAAGAATTTATACATGTTGCAGCCGGAAGGTCAAACGTCTAATGTAGTTTATAGAGAAGTACTACAATAAAAGGTTAAATTAATCTTTGTTTTCGTCAGAATGTAAGTTTATTTAGTAAAGTTAGCAATAGCGAAGCATTGCCGGGTCAGCTAGTGAAGTATAAAGGAATGAAAAGTTGAAAGAAGTTCACGTTCACTCTGCCGCTTTCAGACTTACTGGAAACATTTTGTCTAGTAATTCGAATCTTTTATACGTTTGTTTTATTGGAATGTTCTTAGAGTTAATTTTTTGTTATATGTAAATTAATGTATAGGCCATTTTATTGTTCAGTGAGTTCCTGTAACAACCATGTTTCTTTTATTGCTATTTTGTCTAAGCGATAAATAACATGTAGTCATCTTCACAATTACAGTACAGTATTTTAATTTGTCTGGGAAATCACGCCACTCTTAATCTATATCAAATTTTATATCCATGGTCAATTCAACTATTTTTTGTTTGTTTCTAATAAAAACATTTTATATTTTAACCCACATCAAATAACAGTGTTGAAAACTAGCTTATTACATTAACTTTAGATTTATAATTGTAAGGCAAATACCTGATTTATACATTTGAACCGCAATGTTAAGTAAGTTTACGATGACTAACATTATAATCTTGAAATCATAGATTTAGCGTATATTTTATAGATGTCTTGTCGGTCTACAGAGTGTTTATACCAGACGAAAACCTTGTCTGGTGCCCAGAGAGCCTGATGACAGCGGTGTTGGCCCAGGTTCACTACTTACCTGACAACTGGCGAGGCAATGCCCACACCAACAGGGTACGCAACGAACTGTCCCAGCTGTTTCAGTATAAAGCTGTAAGTATGTTTTTACATTGTCACACAGTGTGGTAGATGGCATGGTATGCCCTGTATTCCAAAATTTATTGAACTATTTAAGGCGAACACCCTGTCGCCATATCTCAGGGGGAGCTATATTAATTAGTCATGGGAAAGAGGTTGCCATGATAATGCTACTTTTAGCTCTCATAACCCTATTAATTTGGACATTGACCCCTTTCACGTAAGCACTGTTTAGCAATATTACATGGAGGCACAATACTCAGCAACTTAATAAACCAAGGATAAGGCAGTGGTAAGCAAAACTTGTACATTAGTTCCTTAGTTGTTCCTGTGATCTGATGCTCAATGTTTGCCCTGGTTTATGAAGATGGCTTCTGAGCCTAAGTGATAAATCAAATGTTACTCTCAGTTACTGTTGGTGTTCATTATGTTGACACTTAACACCATTAAAAAGTATATTATGAATAATATATTTTATGATTAGCTAGTTTGTTACTTAGGTTAAAGCATGTCTGGTCCGTTTTTGAGAGACTGAATTATTTAGTTTTCAGATTCTCAAATATTTTTCAAGTTCTGCAAGGTCCTTGCAGGGTTGCTTTTTTATGTTTTAAGTCTTTATGTTCATAAGCTAAAACATATCACAGCAAACTTTTTGAACTTTGTAGCAGAAATTCAGATTTATACATTTTAAACAAGAGGAGGAGGAATTACATCATACTTGAGCTGGCTGAAAGAGCTTACTTTTTGACCAAGGTGAACTTCATTAGTCTGATACTAAGCATTGACATTAAAAGTTGCAGCAGAAAAGGACACATTTAACTACCAGGCCTTTGCTACAGACTGTGTTATAAGATTCAAGAAGGCTGCAGATGTTTTTACCTTGTTTTCAAACTCACTCTCAATAAATGATGTGTGTTGGAAAGACCTGGGTTGGTGATATTGTTCGTCTCGCTGACTTTAAACTGTACATGTACCCCAGGTGGTGCTAACCGATACTGGAGATACAATTGATAACTGAACTGTCACCATTTGTGATATCCCGCCATGTCAGCTACCAATAAAAATAATCAGAAATGAAATGGTACTTACTATCCGTAACAAAAGTTTGGAGACTCGAGTTTGGATGCTTACAAAAATTAAACTAACAAAGCTATGGTAATGGAACCTGTACCAATATTTTCATTGTTTTATATTTGTTGATAGGTGTAAACGAAAAATTTTTGTATTATTTTTTCATATCTATACTTCGTACCAAACGAAAAAAGTACACGATTTTTTACTAATTCCAAACAAATCTTGTCTTTTGAGATTCACTGACTAAATACCCGTTCATATATATTGATGAAAATGTAATACCTTATTGGTTATGGTATTGAAAATACTATATTAAAGTTTCAAGTTTTTTCTTTTATTAGAAAAAAAGTTCTTGTAGATTCTATAAAACAACTTTTTCTAAGCAATGGCTGATCTTACGAGGTTGAACTTGACATTGTTGTAATAAGCTAAGTTCACACATTTAACTACATACTTTGTTAACCTTTTACAGCCCATCGTGTATTTTGTAGCGATTTTTATTTGATAGCGAAGCGATGTACACTGAGCCGTGAGTAACGTGTACGGTGGGACTGCGGTGTTGCCAAGTCGCTGCCAGTCCAGCCGTCATCCAGGTTCGTATAAGAAAAGATAATGTAATATTTTTGGTTTTCAATATTTTTATACCATTTCCCATCACTTTTTCTCATGAGGGGCCGTCCTTGTTGCACACACTGTCTCTTTCTTGATGGTGGAGAAAACCTTCCATTGTCTTTGTTGGACGCTGCTCCAATCCTCTTCATCGATGACAAAGATATTCCTAAACACATCCTCGTTTTTTCATAAACTGGAAAGCGTTTGCTACCCAATTTCTCACCCTCGGTCTTAAAAAAACATATTGCACTTAATATCATTACAATTTCTTGCTCGGAAAAATGTTCTCTGGGAGGCATGGCTGTTCTCTGGGAGATGCTTACTCGACAACAACTCACGCACAATATAGAAAATAAGTGTCAGTGTGCCTTTAAGTAGAGGTACAGGTTATGAGTCATGCGTTGTTCAGAGACAACAGTCATATTTACCAGATATTTTACAGAGGTGGCCTTACCAGTGAGTTGCGACTTTGGCCTGAAGAGGGTTGTTCACCTGGCAACAGCGCATTCCTGACACATAACTCAGGACCAAGTGCCTCGCTGCGAACGGCGTTCTCACTTCAGTAAACATCGCTTCGCTATCAAATAAAAATCACTACAAAATACACGATGGGCTGTAAAAGTATGTAGTTAAATATGTGAAATTAGCTTATTATAACAATGTCAAGTTCAACCTCGTCAGATCAGCCATTGCTTAGAAAAAAAAAAGTTGTTTTATAAAATCTACAAGAACTTTTTTCTACCAAAAGAAAAGACTTGAAACTTTAATATAGTATTTTCAATACCATAACCAATAAGGTATTACATTTTCATCAATATATATGAACGGGTATTTAGTCAGCGATTTTCAGAAGTCAAGATTTGTTTGGAATTAGTGAAAAATCATGTACTTTTTTCGTTCGGTACAAAGTATAAATATGACAAAATAATACAAAAATTTTTCGTTTACACCTATCAACGCACAATAAAACAATGAAAATATTAGTACAGGTTCCATTACCATAGCTTTGTTAGTTTAATTTTTGTAAGCATCTAAACTCGAGTCTCCAAACTTTTGTTACGGATAGTAAATGCCCACTAGTGAATAGGGCAGTAACTAATACACAGTCCATTAGCCTTCCATTAAAAAAATCCTAAATCACAATATTATGTTGTTATTTAAATGGACAAGTTCATAAACAATAATTTAAGCGTAGTACAAACTATCTGCTCAGTATTAAAAAATAAACTAACTTGAAAACCAATAAGGCACAAACAATCATTTTAACACAGATATTACTGAATTGATTTTGCTAATCTGCCTATTGTTAAAGAAAAAACTATAAACACTCGAGTTCGAAACATCACTGTAAAGAAAATAATTACACTAGAAAAATACAAATGACATTAAAATCCTCCTTGTTTATTCGTGCAATTTCGAGTGTAAAAGGAAAATTTTTATATTTCAACAGTTTTATTTTTAATCGTAGGTAGGATAAAAAATGAGCATGATTTCTAAATCTCTTTACCGAAACGTCAACTTTATAAAAGCCTCTGGTCCGATTAAATTGAAATTTTAATAGGTCATTTATCAACTATTTTACTAACTTAAGCTAGAGTTTTATGAACTTTTGATTAATTAACAAAAATGTTCTTATGGAAAATGTAAAACATCTTATTCTAGTAATTGAATAGGCCTAAGAAATTGAATAAAACTTCGTTTTGTACATCACAATACCATTTTTTCAAAAAACGAACGAACGTTTACATAACATACTTGTATGAATTTATATGGATTAACCTCTTAATGACCATGCTTGCATATATGCGAGCGACGCAATGTCCACCCGTGGGCCACGCTCGCATATACGCGAGCACGTTCATAGGGATCGTATTTCCGGGTGCTGCAGTGTCATAGACGATCGTATTACTTTGTGTTTGGTACGAACTATTCGGGAAACTTCGGCCTTTCTCGTAGTGTATTTTTGTTTCTGATTCCAGGTGATTACATCACTGCGAGAATTTAATTTCTAAGTCGCGCCAGCTGACAGGAATTCTGTTGTGCTGTTTGCCGCCAATGCATTGTAGCTGAATGTAAACAAAGTGAAATGGCAAAACGTAAACTGTGTGTTGATGAAATCCACGAGTATTATAGTCGTGATGACTTAAGTGAACTCTCTGATAACGGTGAAAGTGATTTTATTTCAGACATTTCTTCTTCAACAGTGAACAGTTCAATAAATGAAGTAAATGAAACTTCATTTATTCCAGGCCGTGTGGAGATGAACCTACAACGTTTCAGAGGGCATGCCCAATATATTTGATGAAGGTAGTAGTATAAATAACATAAATGTAACTTCTAGGCCTATTGGAAGGTTTGACCAAACCAATGACATACTTAAGCCTACATTGTGCCAAGCTTCCCAAACAAAAGAAAAAAATTGTAACAAAAGAAATGAAAGGCAAACAAATGTTATTATAAGAGTATAATTTTGTAAACATAAAGCCAACTAAAGAACTAAAACATTAAAACATTTGTCTTATATATGTATTGTTATTATTGATACTATATAGTTAAAAGACTATATATGCTGAAAATTTAAAACTCAAATTTATTGCTTTTCAAACATAAATGTTATTAAACACTAAATAAGAGGTCTTTCATGCAAAATACGATAGTTAACGTTGATCTCGTGAATAAATTCAAGTCTTTAACATGGGATCCATAACAAGACTTGTTTCCCATACAACCCACCTATACACGTACAGTGGTGATGACCCACCCGTACACGTACAGTGGTGATGACCCACCCGCCCACCTGTACACGTACAGTGGTGATGACCCACCCGCCCATCCGTACACGTACAGTGGTGATGACCCACCCGCCCACCCATACACGTACGCTATATATATACTGTACCAAGAACAAGGACCCCCCTCTCTAACCTTCATATCTCAAGGTCATGGGCACAGTTATATGCCTCCAGCTTGGCACTGAAATATTCTTATAGTTTACTTGTTTCAAATAC
>JAQJVL010007836.1:0-22116 GCA_035578905.1 Stictocephala bisonia
TTTATGTACGTTTCATTCCCTCATTCCTCACTATATTGGTACCTTGTTTACCCTTGTTATAATCGTTTAAAGTTTCTTTGTATTCAATCACAAAATCGAAATTGACGAAAAATAAAACGTGGACACAAGTTACAAGAGGTGTAAACAAGTAGAAGATAATTTAAATAAGTGATGTTTCTTGATATAACAGTTGTATAACTGTATTTAAGTTAAAATATAATACTATATATTTGAACTGTAGACAGATTACTAATATATAATAGTATTAATTTAACAGTACAGGGAAATGAATAATTAATTGACATAAATTGAATGAACATCATCTGAAGAATATTAAAGACTCCAATCTACATATTCATTCTACAATACATACCTACATACAAATTAAACCAATCTACTGTACATACAAAGGACAATAAACATAATATCATTATTAAACCTCCCTTTAGCTCTCTCTCTCTCTCTCTCTCTCTCTCTCTCTCTCTCTCTCTCTCTCTCTCTCTCTCTCTCTCTCTCTCTCTCTCTCTCTCTCTCTCTCTCTCTCTCTCTCTCTCTCTCTCTCTCTCTCTCTCTCTCTCTCTCTCTCTCTCTCTCTCTCTCTCTCTCTCTCTCTCTCTCTCTCTCTCTCTCTCTCTCTCTCTCTCTCTCTCTCTCTCTCTCTCTCTCTCTCTCTCTCTCTCTCTCTCTCTCTCTCTCTCTCTCTCTCTCTCTCTCTCTCTCTCTCTCTCTCTCTCTCTCTCTCTCTCTCTCTCTCTCTCTCTCTCTCTCTCTCTCTCTCTCTCTCTCTCTCTCTCTCTCTCTCTCTCTCTCTCTCTCTCTCTCTCTCTCTCTCTCTCTCTCTCTCTCTCTCTCTCTCTCTCTCTCTCTCTCTCTCTCTCTCTCTCTCTCTCTCTCTCTCTCTCTCTCTCTCTCTCTCTCTCTCTCTCTCTCTCTCTCTCTCTCTCTCTCTCTCTCTCTCTCTCTCTCTCTCTCTCTCTCTCTCTCTCTCTCTCTCTCTCTCTCTCTCTCTCTCTCTCTCTCTCTCTCTCTCTCTCTCTCTCTCTCTCTCTCTCTCTCTCTCTCTCTCTCTCTCTCTCTCTCTCTCTCTCTCTCTCTCTCTCTCTCTCTCTCTCTCTCTCTCTCTCTCTCTCTCTCTCTCTCTCGCTCTCACTCTCCCTCTCCCTCTCCCTCTCCCTCTCCCTCTCTCTCCCTCTCCCTCTCCCTCTCCCTCTCTCTCTCTCTCTCTCACTCTCTCTCTCACTCTCTCTCTCTCCCTCTCTCCCCCTATCCCCCCTCTACATATCCCCCTCTCTCTTCCCCACCCCCTCTCCGTCTCTCTTTCCCCCTCTCTCTATCTCCCTCCCTCTCTCTCCCTCTCTATCTCACAACTTTAACCCATTTCTTAACTCTCTCATAACCTCTAATCTCACACATTTATCCACCCATAATTTACCCATATTTTCACCCTATCATTCACTACTCATATTGTTTTTTCATACTTTGCATACAGACTGACTTAAGGTCTTAAATTTTTAGTTAGCGTTTCGTTGACTTTATTTGTTAAATACTAGTCAATATTTGTTAAAACAAATTCTTATAAAACCTCGTTAAGTGTGAATAGAGGAGGGACGGTCAGAATCTTTCCAGTGGACTTGACCGGAGAGTTCCGATGTTAACGAAGTCAAGCAAAATTAGCGTGGCTGTCCCTTGAATGGGTGACCGTCTGAGCGATCACTCCTTGCACGCAGCCACCCTGCCCGGTCACCGGTGGTGGTTCGGAAGTCATCCTTAAGCCGTTAGTCCCCAGGTTAAGTGTTAGAGAGGGATTCTTAGCCATAACTTCACCTGGTAAAATAAGACGATTTTTAACTTTTTTAACTTTATTCTTGTAATGGTACATTCTTATTGTCCCTCTCTCCAGCTGATATACAATATCTACATTTAACCATAGTATGTAAATGTAATGTACAGTAGTGTGTAATGTGACAAAGATAGATTCAAACTCTTGGGTGTAACGATTATCTATTTAAACATGCGAAGTGGAAACAACATGCAGTGTTGACTCCTATTTGAGTAAAAAGTAAATACAGACAAACTAACTTACTTGGCAACAAACCAAACATCAGATAGGAACGGGTAAAGTCTAGGTTAACATATTTTAAATGCACTTTAGACCTAAACAAGATAATTGATATGATTTAAAATTTAAAAAAATCAGTCGTATTAAAATTATTCTACTGTCTTAGGTTTTCTATCTTAGTTGAATAGTTGCGTTGTTCAGTTAGTATTTATAATAGTATGAGTGATCTGTTAAAGTTGACTACGATCACCATTTGATAAGTGATTTCGATAAATTAATTAGGGTTTACTAACATTAAAAATATGTGATTACCTACATTCTTAGTCGTAATAGCATTAGTGAAATACTCTGAGTATTAGTGAAGTACACTAAGTATTCGTAGAATACACTAAGTATTAGTGTGATTTCTGAGAATTACCAGAACATTATAATCTGGATGGCTAATTATCGGCTACAATCCTGATAGTACATCTTGGACTGTGGAACAGAGTAATATACAACAGAGCACTGGATGTGTATCGAATTAGTGTATCGAGTAGTTAGTTTTCCAGTGTTCCGTGGGAATGGCAGAGCCAGTACATTTTCAGTCACTCCCTATATTCCCGGCAAATCCTTAAAGATAAATGAAGTAATTAAATACTAATTCACATTTAAAAATATGTACATTAGTTGTAATTTATTTATAACTGCCAATAAGGCTTTCGCTGTTTCCATTAGAAACTTATATCTCTTTTTCTCTGTGGCTGTGGTGACTCTTGAGGGGCCACAGATACGGGGTAAAATGAATGCTATTTTCAAAACATTAGCTATTCAATTTAGAACTTCCAGCTTTGGCCTTGAGAATAGTGACGTATTATTCATCCGGTGCTTTAGTTTTTTTTTTAAATGCCAGTAAGTTCAAATCCATAGTTCTAGAAATGTTGCTCCAGTTGTATTCCTCAGGTAAGCTCCTCAAACGCAAGATTCCTTTCCATCCGCTTCGCATTCGCTGTGACGCTCACCAATGCACATTTAATGTAGCCTTACTTTAATATTGACCTTAGCCAATAACTAAGTGGATCGGTCATTAAATGCCTCCATCTCTCTACACTAAAGAAATAACAGAAAAAAAAATATAAGATGGAGTCTTAAACTTTCCAATGGAGTCTTGAACTTTCCAATCGGATTGTAAATAAACTCCGAAGAAACTGTAGCTCTAGAGAAATCGGCGAAAATAAACATTTATATTTACATTTCCACGCTTAGTTAATCAAGACTAACTGTACCAATTAGCCGCCCACCTGTAAACTGCGGTCGACACTATGTTGACAAAGGAGTTGTTCAGGTTTGCGGTCTTGATTCGTTCTGGCCTAAATCCAAACTTATCATAGAGATATTGCTCACTAGAGCAGTTCTACAGCAAGAAGAGCTTGGAGAGCTACTATAAGAGTAGACAATTTGTACATTGTCTCTTAACTATGGGCATTTACAATGTTTTATGTTGTTGAAACGAAAGAAGACAGTCCCTATGATTTATCCACAGGTGGCCAGATCTCAGCTTTTTGCAGAAAAAAATATAAGTACTGACGCTAAGAGGAACCTTTAGCTTCGTATAATTTTACTTATATGACATATGAACTAGCAGTTGTACAGACCTAATCTCATTTATGCTGTAATTTAGTAACACGTCATCAATATGATCTGAACATCTGCCATAAACAAAGAGCAACAGTTGGTACTTGACCGAGCGAAGTGCCGATACTATCAGCAGATAACTGAATAACACAATTTCTTTAAAAGGTTATTCGTGTTAGGGTAATTATTTAGTTTGAAGTGATTAGTACTTACAGTTGTCTGTATTACTGTAGTACAGTTGTCTGTATTACTGTAGTACAGTTGTCTGTATTACCGTTGTACAGTTGTATGTATTACCGTAGTACAGTTGTCTGTATTACCGTAGTACAGTTGTCTGTATTACCGTAGTACAGTTGTCTGTATTACCGTAGTACAGTTGTCTGTATTACCGTAGTACAGTTGTCTGTAATACCGTAGTACAGTTGTCTGTATTACCGTAGTACAGTTGTCTGTATTACCGTAGTACAGTTGTCTGTATTACCGTAGTACAGTTGTCTGTATTACCGTAGTACAGTTGTCTGTATTACTGTAGTAAGGTTGTCTATATTACTGTAGTACAGTTGTCTGTATTACTGTAGTAAGGTTGTCTATATTACTGTAGTACAGTTGTCTGTATTACTGTAGTTCAGATGTCGGTACTGATTTCTTTTCAAATATATCGACCTGTAGAGTTTCTTTGTACCAAAACTATTGAACAAGTTACGATTCATGTAAGGACCTGGACAACTAAGATATTCTTAGTTTAAAATGTACAGTGCGAGCTCTTACAGTAAAATACCATAAAGTAATCCAAGTTGTTTAACAATAATACATTAAATTGCAATGTGTATTGAATATTTAGAAATACAAGTTAATAACTTCCTTCACATTTGCATATTTTCGATCTTTCTCAGTTTGGATGAATCTAAGTCTATTTAATTCATACACCACTACTAAGCCAGTATTTAAATATATACATTATACATGTTGTTCGGAATACATCTTAAGAAAGATAAAAATACCTATAAATTTAGGGTATTTGTTTGTAGATTAGCCCACTCTTAAACACACAGTATCCCTTGTGTGATGACGTCATTTTTTTTTTGAAATACTGTAGGGCCTATTTGTAAATATTGTAATAGTAAGTTTATCCAACCATTAAAAACCTTCCAATTTCATATATGAACTATATTATACAACAGACACTTGTAACATATTTAATTGTTAATATACTCATTGGTAAGCTGTAAGGAATGTCATTTTTATATTTACAGTATGTTTAATAAGTATTGGGTTTGATTGAAATTGGTACGTGAAAAAAACAAATTTGAAAATTGTATTTTACGATCAAAGATTGTACTAAGTAGTTCATTTTGATTGTTATGGATTTTTTAAATGCAGTAAACAACCATCTTATATGAGGTATCACAAAATAAATATATTTGGAACGTTTTAATTTATTTAGAATTGGTAGGGGAAGGAGTGTATAAAATTTTGCATACATGGGCTAAGTAAAAGTTAACAAATATTAATTTATTGTTATAAGCACACCTAAAACATTCAACTACAAGTTAAAAAACCTGCCTTACCATCACTAGGATTACGTATTTAGAATTTATATGATAAAATATACCTGAACCAGTTAACAAGTTTTCACTAGGTAGCTATTATCTGTTACTAAACATCCCAATTCCACCAAGTCTTCCACAATAGCCGATAGCACGTTTGTTCCTTCATCCCCACCATTACTTGTGTATAAAGTGGTAAGTTCTTTGTCATTGCAGTACAAAAGAGAGTCAATAGAAATAGGCTTAAGACCAAATAGTATCCTGGGCACGAAATACGAGCAGTGAATGAATCCATAGAGTGCTTTGAGACAGACTTCTTCACGAATATCTTCCAGTGAAGGGACCTCCAGTCCTGGAACAGCTGTGGACAGTGCTTGGTGATAAATGGACAACAGTTTGTTCCAGTGGGTACGTTGAACATACCTGGATCCATTTACTAGAAGGAAGAACGTAATATCAATAGCTGGAGAGAAGTACCTTGCAGTGGCAATGTCAAAGAACTTCACGTCTATTGGATTTCCTTTAACGTCGTACTTAAAGAATATGTTGTTTCTGCAAAAGTATCCATGCATGGCAGATCACCGCAAAGGGCTCTTCAGGACTGGTGAGGTCTTGAATTTTACAATTATGAAGTACAATAAGGCTTGCAACAGCCAGACCCATTAGAGAAAAGATGAGTCCATTCAACATCTGATAACAGACCACTTGAGACTCGATAGTCTTCTTTCTACAGTTCTCATGAACAAAGATCTTGGGTTGAGGAGACTTTACTGAAAGATTTAACTATTTTATAAAAGCTTGCGTCCATAGAGCAGTAGATCCTCTCATAAATCAAGGAAAACACTTTGAAGTTTTTCAAAGCCTTTTGAACAGTGTATGTCGTGAGCGTGTGTGTATGTCATGAGCGTGTGTGTATGTTGTGAGCGTGTGTGTATGTCATGAGCGTGTGTGTATGTCGTGAGCGTGTGTGTATGTCATGAGCGTGTGTGTATGTCGTGAGCGTGTGTGTATGTCATGAGCGTGTGTGTATGTCATGAGCGTGTGTGTATGTCATGAGCGTGTGTGTATGTCGTGAGCGTGTGTGTATGTCGTGAGCGTGTGTGTATGTCATGAGCGTGTGTGTATGTTGTGAGCGTGTGTGTATGTCATGAGCGTGTGTGTATGTCGTGAGCGTGTGTGTATGTCGTGAGCGTGTGTGTATGTTGTGAGCGTGTGTGTATGTCATGAGCGTGTGTGTATGTCATGACCGTGTGTGTATGTTGTGAGCGTGTGTGTATGTCATGAGCGTGTGTGTATGTCGTGAGCGTGTGTGTATGTCGTGAGCGTGTGTGTATGTCATGAGCGTGTGTGTATGTCATGAGCGTGTCTGTATGTCATGAGCGTGTGTGTATGTTGTGAGCGTGTGTGTATGTCGTGAGCGTGTGTGTATGTCGTGAGCGTGTGTGTATGTCATGAGCGTGTGTGTATGTCGTGAGCGTGTGTGTATGTCGTGAGCGTGTGTGTATGTCGTGAGCGTGTGTGTATGTCATGAGCGTGTGTGTATGTCGTGAGCGTGTGTGTATGTCATGAGCGTGTGTGTATGTCGTGAGCGTGTGTGTATGTCATGAGCGTGTGTGTATGTCGTGAGCGTGTGTGTATGTCATGAGCGTGTGTGTATGTCGTGAGCGTGTGTGTATGTCATGAGCGTGTGTGTATGTCATGAGCGTGTCTGTATGTCATGAGCGTGTGTGTATGTTGTGAGCGTGTGTGTATGTCGTGAGCGTGTGTGTATGTCGTGAGCGTGTGTGTATGTCATGAGCGTGTGTGTATGTCGTGAGCGTGTGTGTATGTCGTGAGCGTGTGTGTATGTCGTGAGCGTGTGTGTATGTCATGAGCGTGTGTGTATGTCGTGAGCGTGTGTGTATGTCGTGAGCGTGTGTGTATGTCGTGAGCGTGTGTGTATGTCGTGAGCGTGTGTGTATGTCGTGAGCGTGTGTGTATGTCGTGAGCGTGTGTGTATGTCGTGAGCGTGTGTGTATGTCGTGAGCGTGTGTGTATGTCATGAGCGTGTGTGTATGTCGTGAGCGTGTGTGTATGTCGTGAGCGTGTGTGTATGTCATGAGCGTGTGTGTATGTCGTGAGCGTGTGTGTATGTCGTGAGCGTGTGTGTATGTCGTGAGCGTGTGTGTATGTCGTGAGCGTGTGTGTATGTCGTGAGCGTGTGTGTATGTCGTGAGCGTGTGTGTATGTCGTGAGCGCGTTAACTTGCTTTCGTACATCTCCTCTCTAATCTATTAATTCTGACAAAGTCACTTAAATAAACCACCAGTAAGTTTAAAAACGCCCACTTTCCTATATTTTTGATCAAGGTCTCCCAGTCAATTACTGCTATATACAGTATCTACGATTGTTCGTAAATCAGGGCTAAAGCACCAACTGTGTATTCATACCAACCGGTAGGAGGGGAAAAAAGTGGACCAGTCAGTGAACATGTTACAGACAGTGATATTATTTGTTTAACTTAATTATTTCTAACATAATTGTGGTTGTAACGGATGAATTTAATGCTTGAGAGCTTCAAAATTCTATGTATAGTGTAAGACATATTATATGTATTTAGTTTTGTTAAGAATAATACATACATTTTAATTTAAATACTTTAGGTTATGATGATGTACAGAATTATATTGAGAGGTTGAATATTTATCTTTTGACGCTTTGCCATTCCTATCCCTAACATAGGCCTATAAACACAAATTTCAGTTTCGTTAGCATATCTATAAAATTATAAACCATTTTTTATAATGTATATGATATGTTGTAATAAATCTCAAATAATCAATGTGCTAAAAACATTTTTTTTGTTTTAACTGGGGATGATTACAAACGTGAAACAGTTTTCGGAAGTTACGTCATGGCTAAAAATGTTTAAATTAAAGTTATTTGAAAATATTAACTCAGTCTCTATACAGTTTAATTTTAAAGAAACAACCATTCTTGTAGTAGTCTAAATCAAGAGATTGGCTTAAATTTATAACTAAAACTTTTTTAAAAAGCTAAAATATTGAGATGTCACTTTTTAGGTATGGAAGCCAACCAAATAATGTCGAAGAAGCTACTGTAGCTCTTGATTTTGAGGCAGCCAAAAGCAAATAACTCCTAAACATTATTTGTCATTAACAACCTATGACCAGTAGAAATATAAATAGCTTATAAATTTACACTTTGCATTGTTTTTCTTGAATATGTCTTGAGATAGTTTTTGAAATTTTGTTTTAAATTTGTAGTTGCCAGTGAGTTAAGAATATGGATAGCAAATTTGTAAAATGTCAATAAATGGTCAACTCTTATTTGATTCAAAATAAAATTTTAAACATGTTTCATAACAGTTAAATAACAGTTCTTTCTCAATATTCTAATATGAATATTCAATTAATTGGTTCAGAAAATTAAATATTAGTAATGTTCATAATAGTTGTAATTTATAATAGACAAAAATAAATTCAACAGTTACATGACATTTCAAAATGGGTAAGTTTACTTCGTAAGGTTGGTATCAGTTCCTAGTATATAGACTGAAGTCGAGCTTCAAACAGCTGTTACGCTCTCAGCGTCCATCTGACATCTGCTCAGTGCGGTTTTGTGACTGTGCTAAAGTGACTGTGCCAGTTTGACGATGTCTCAATCGTTGTTGAGATGGAAAGTGTTTCCAAAAGTGTTTAACAAAGATGGCGCCAAGTTCGTAGAGTGCGTGCTGGACACGGAATCATCTGGACAAGACCAGCTTCAATCTGAAGTGATATTTGTAAGTGCAGTGGTACAAAATGCAGATACCAAAACCACAATACCTTTAGTAGTGAAGTTTGAATTACCTAATTTAGAGGTTAGGAAGTTATTACATACTAGCTTACAGTTTTACAACGAGGTTATGATGTATAAAGAAATACTACCATTTATTGACAGGCTATATATTGTAGAGGAACTGTTTGCGAAGTGTTATTATGGAGTAGGTTTAACCGAGGAGGATGAAAAGAATCCAAATGTTGTCATCCTTCAGGATTTAAGACCTTTAGGATTCAAACTTTCTGGTGAAAGAGGATACATAGACCTCGAGCATATAACGATTGCTCTAAGAAAGTTGGGTAGATTCCATGCTTTGTCTTACGCTGCTAAAAAAGAATCTCCAGAAATGTTTTTTAAGTTGGCACACAAACTTCAAGAATGCTCTTGGACAGAGAGTAATTCGTTTAACACGACAATATGTGCTTGCATCAATAGGGCTGTTCAGCCCTTAATAGATCAAGGGAGACACGTTGAAACTTTACAAAGCCTTCGGGATAGTTTACAAAACATAGAGAATGTAACAACATTTATGAAGAATCTCACCGCCCCTGAAGAACCAACTGCAGTCATCTGCCATGGAGACTTCTGCAGGAACAATATCTTCTTTAAGTACGACGCTGAGGGAAAGCCGACCCATGTTAAGTTCTTCGACGTTGCCACAGCAAGGTACTCTTCTCCAGCGGTGGACATTGTATTCCTCCTTCTTCTCAATGGATCCAGAGAACTTCGCCTTGCTCATTGGGATGACCTCATATCCGTTTACCACCAGGCGCTCTCCACAGCTGTTCCAGGACTGGATGTTCCATCATTAGAATGCATTCGGGAAGAAGTTCGTTTGAAAGCTTTCTACGGGTTTGTCCACTGCTCGTTTTTCTTACCCATGATGCTGTTTGAGAACCCTTATGAGAACCTTAACTTTTTGGATAACATGAGCCCCGAAGAAGTAGCCGCTATACAATCAGCGTGGGGTGGGGAGGAGGGAACAAAAGTCTTATCTGACGTGGTTGAGGACTTGATTGATTTAGGATGTTTGGTGAAGAGTAACAAGTATATTTTTCCAGTTTGAATATGTTTTGATGTGGCAATTAGATTGTGCCTTGGTGAGTGTCCTTAAAATTTTAAGTATAGCCCTTTGTTTATAGAAAGGTAATAAAGGTCTATAAATACCTTTGATTAACTGTCAGACACTAAATAAAAATAAATATGATCAATTAGGGTGTTTATCAGAAGAAAATATTTACTTTACAATTAAATTTGTTTTTAATAATTTCTTACGTAACAGCTTAATACGTAGTAACGAGAAGAGTACCGGTCACGTTACTTGATGTGATTTTTTGCTTACATATTACGTAGTATAATTATATAAATATTTATTAATGTAGTGCACAAAATCTTGTAAAAAATTATAATCAGATATTCGTCTAAAAAGCTTCGAATCTAAAAACAAATAGTATACATTTCAGTCTAATGACATTTGGTCAAGAAATTTAACTTTAAGGAACATAAATACCTTAATTCTTCATAAAAGTTAAAAATTCTATATCACTATAATAGTGTACAACAGAGTAAATTTTACTGTTTAAACAATCCAAAATAAGTATGGTAGATAAATATACTAAATAACTATTTGACATGTAATTTAAATATCCCATAAATGAAGAAATTTAAATATGACTATAACTAAATAAATACTAAATTTAAACTGTACGATTTACAATTTATTAGTAAAGAAACAAACGTATAAACCATTCTACCTATTCTCTCATTGTATAAGATGAATAATAAGGTAATAACAAATTCAATAAATAAAGTAAGGAATGTCTTTTATATAAATCACAACTACTATAACATTGACCTTTTTCAAAAACATTAATGAAAACAGTTAACAAAATTTAAGTGACTTAAGAAATTGAATTTATGTACGTTAATCACAATTCAGTTATAACGATCAATTTCTATGTTAAAATGAAAATATTATATAATTACAAACAACTTAATTATTATAATATATGTTACTATGTTTAAATATAAATAATTTAATTTTCTGCTTTTAAGTGGTAATAAAGCGTAATTTTTTAACTATGTGTGTTATTACAATTTATGGTTTCAGATCTGCATAATACTTTGCTATTTGTGTATACCATTATTTTAATTTATATACAATATTATTCTATTATCTAAATTCTTCAGTGGATAAATATGAATTAAAAGTAGAGAAGAAATTGCTTGATTTAAAAATGTATCAGACCCTGTTCATAGACGTAATAAAAAGTAATTTTTACCCAATACAACTCAACATTTTTTTAAGTAGCTTCAAACACGATAAAATATAATGTCGTAACTGCTAAAGAGGGTTATAGATTTATTATTCTCTTTTATAAATTTATAAAATATAAAACTAGGCGTTAAACATAAAGAAAAATTATACGTTAAATATACAAACACTTTTGCTTAGTATTTGCAAATCATAATCAAATAAATTTTAAAATTATCTATCCAAAATTTCAATAAATGTTAAGTTCAAGAGCACCTAAATCTATCATACAATCATCAACATATGTGGATTAATAAATTATAAAAGAAACAAATACGAAATACATAACAAGCAAACTATGAAAAGGAAATTTAAGACATTCAACTTAGGGGCACTTCAACACGTTACACAAATTTATAGTTTCACTGCAATTCCTATAGTTGATGACAATACCAAATAATGAAAACCGTCACAAATTAATAACCATTCACACACTGAATTTGTATTTATTCCTTTGGTTTTTTATAAACCAAAAGATTATTAAATATAATGCAACCATTACTTAAACAACCTTTGGATTAACACTGCTAACAGAAACCACTTGAATTTAATACCATTATTATTAGTTATTCGGTTATGTTTTGCTTTTGTTGTTATGTTCATTTTAAATCTCGTGAAATCGTGAAAATTGCGTTTAAAAAGGGATCGATCGGTTCCTAATCCAAAAGTTATTCATGCTTAAATGTTAATTACACATGCACGTACTTTTACGTACTAAACCATCGAGTAGAAATTTGATCCATATAAAAAATATTTATTTATATTTTCAAATCTGTTAGCATGTAGTTTTATAGTTGACGAATCTTCTATTAAGCGAAAATGAACATGGTGTTTCAAAAAGAATTACCCGATTTTAAATAGCTATATTTATTAGAAACAAGGGTTTTATCCAAACATATCGGACATTAAAATACTCACAAAATAATGAAGTTTACGGAAATGTATCATGAATGTTCAAGATGTCCTAATTTGCAGCACAGATGACATTTAGTGGATAACTAAAGTTCTGGTAGATACCTTCCGTACAGTTTGGGACGAATTCAGCTGTCGAATAGTTGTCATCCATGCTGCAAATGTAGGACACATTGAACATTTATGATACATTTTGGTAAACTTCATTCTTATTTTAGTCTTTTAATGTCCAGCATGCTTGGGTAAAGTTTTTTTTCTAATAAATATAGCTATTTAAAATCGGGTAATACTTTTTGAAGCACTCTTTATTTATAATCCAAATAAAATAACTTTGGCACTGGCGGAACGGCCATGCCAAAACTCTGAGTTTTAATTTGCTGTCAAACTTAAAATAAGTAAGCTATAATTTTCAAATGAATTGTATTGTGTCTACCATCTTATATTCTTTAAGAAAAAAGTATAATGGAGATTTTGCTTGAACTAATTTGCTTTTTATTGTGATATTTGTGTTTAAGATTTTCCAATATGTATGGGTTAAGCCTTTGATTTTAGTTAATATAGCTATTTAAAATTGGGCCATTGTATTTTAAACACCCTGTATTAAAAAAAAAAAAAAAATGGAATGTAAAAGGATTACATACAAACACAGAAATAATAGTAGAATGTCTGCTCTGAAGCATGCCGTGCTTTTGTGGACAAACACATTGAGTACAATTAATACACATACTTAAATGTTTTTAATCAATGTGTTAAAGGGGTGGTTCAAGCAGCTATAAGCTTTAAGTATGTATAGCTATATAATTCCCTTATTACTCATATCCCCTCATTATAAACCCACGGTAAATTTGCGGACAGCGAATGTGCAACAGATTCTGTCTTTCACCACTTACAGTCACCTGATGATGTACATACTCTGTCATCATTTACATTCTCTTTCAATGTACCGCTATGCCTTATATATGGTATTGTGCTGTTAAATAAATTTAAATTATTTTTAAAATTTAACTAGGGGACACCCCTACGCTCGCTGCGCTAGATACACCTCGGCCTTCGGCCTCGGCATATAACTTTTGACTACAACTTATAGTTGATTACCTGTTTAATATAAAATCACAATATTAAATTTATTTACACTCACTCCCACTACTTGCCTTGCTACCTATTTATTAGTATAAATACCCAATGGTATTATCAGAGTATAAAACACCCAGTAGTGACACTCCGCTACAAAGTTTGCGACAAGCACGACCTAGCGCTCGTAGCGACGGGAGCGACAAGCACGTATTTCTGTATTATTTACATACACATCTGTTATTAGTAAATGTCAAATAACCTGTCATGGCCCGATATTATTCCACTTATTTGCAAGACACAATTCAAAACAACGGTATTGAGGTGTGTTGTATGCTTCTGCTGTTAGGAGCGCTAGCGACGCACTAGTCCCACAAAAATTAAATGGGAGTGTCACTACTGGGTGTTTTATACTGTGTGGTATTACCTAGCCCATTTCAAACACGATCGTTTAGTTTGGTTTTGTTTAAAATCTGAAGATTAAACTCATACTATAGTATTATATATGCATCAATAGTAATGTCATTCATAAAAATTAAACATGTTTATTTATTTACAAAACAGCTGTTATTAATTTACTAAAATCAACCCAATTTTATCTTTATGGAACAATCTTTTAGGTTTATACCCCGTAGGAGTACTTTATAAAGATGAAAATACTTTAGTTGTTCTATTTAAGACATAAAGAAACATTGTAAAACATTTTAGCTCTCATGGATTGTTAGAGAATTAGTCTATATATAGATTAAAAAATAAAATACATCAGAAACTGTAATTGGCATATTTAATTAATCATAATGCGAACACAATACAAATATTTACATCAAATAAAAACAATTTATGTTATGTTGAATTCAAACCATTTTAGTAATATTATTTCTTTTCGATATGGTTTATGAGACAATTACGCAATGAGTAAAAAATATTTTAAGGAAAAAATATCTATGAGTTTTCATGACAGTTGCAACTTTTAATTAGTGTGACTTATCAACTAGAGCTAAATAATGCAACAGTCCATGTCAATTTTTAGGCTGATTTGCAGAGTTGACTGTACCTTGCAGCACGCTTCCGGTAGAGGAAAACTGTGGTAGGAGAAATTCTCCGTCTTTCATACGCTACTCTCCCTACGTTTATGTTTACAAGGATAATAAATTAATACCATATTTAATCATTTGTCAGTATTGCAACGATCGATGTTTTTTGCATTCGTATCGCAGAAATTCGACCTTAGTTATCTATTGCTTAATCATAACTCGACCTTAATGACAGCATTTCTTAGTAGTAAAGGAGAAATCAATTCAACTAAAGTAATTAGATTTTTTAATTTCAGTGTTTATTAAAAAACTATTTGTTATGCAAAAGTTAGATAGAAATGAGATGTTGATTAAAAGTGCATAACACTAAAAACATTTGTACACTAACTTTTTTTTATTGTCTGTTTTATATAAGCTCATCTTTATGAATTGTTTATATATCGGTGTATTTATAAAAACATATCCATGGGACAGTGATCAGCTGGTTAGATATTATGAAATGAAATAACTTATTTAACGTATAAATTGACTCTCCAAAAAAAATTTTGGTTAAGTTACCCTTGACACTAAAGTTTCATTACAAGGATAATTCATATTAAACATCTTTTTATTGCACACTCAGGTATACGGAAATTTAAGAGTTCATGAGTCTTATAAGAACTTGAACGATTTTTCCATTGAAGCAATTTGATTCATATATGTACAGGGGGCGTGATCACGACATAAGATAGTTTTAGATTGTTGTGCATAAAAATATTTGGCTCATTTCCTCAAAATGAAACTGGTCAAGTTATAATATGAATTTAAAGATTAGTGTGCATAAAAATATTTGGTTCGTTTGTACACAAGGTTCATGGCAATGATGTTATATAAGGTTAAAAAATTACGCGCATAAAAATATTCCTTTCATTTATACACAAGGATCATGGCGATGGTGTATATAAGCTTAAAATTTGATGTGCATAAAAATATTTGGTTCATTTATACAACAGGAACTGGTCATGATGTTACAGGAGCTTAAATATTGCTTTAAGTTTATGCACAATGAACGTGATCACGATTTTTCAGGAACCTTGGGCTTATTAATGCAAAAGGGAATGTTCACGTTATTACGTCTACAGAACTTTATTGGATATTTTCCGTTAATTAATTACCACTAAATTTATTTTTGTTTCCTTCGATTCACTACCACTTGATAAATATTCTATTGCTCTAAAAACTGTTCCCCAATCATTTTTACTTCCACTGTGGTATTCCTTATCCACTAGGAATCCGATATCGCTGGCCTTATCTTACCACTTTCCAAGAACTCACGCACGGAGAGTGCATTCGGCTGTAAGTCAGTCATTGGATTTACCAGTTTGTGATCAACTTTAGTAGCCACCTAATCTAACCAAACGTAACCTGACCTAACCTAACCGTAATTGCGATAAAAAAAGTAGTGTTAGTGAATTAACGGAAAAGGCCCCTTTTAAAAATTGTATGAATACAAATGTTTGTCACTTATATTCACAAAAACATGGCCACGGGTTTACAAGACTTTACGATTGTTCTGCACAAAAATCATTGGTTTTTAATGCACAAGAAACATGCTCGTGCGTTTTTCAGTATAATAAAAAACATCTTGTATTTACATTCGAAATTCCATTTTCATGGTTACTAATTTCCATGCAATATTTTGCCAACATTTTTGATAAAAATTTGTATTTTTCTATTCCAGGACCATCGATGAGACCCCCTCCCCCCCCTTCCTTGGAGAGGGGACCATAGAACAACGATGTCAGTGTTGTATATAAATTACCGAGACATTAGTGTTTTATGTCTGTTGTAAATTATTGTAGTATTCCTCAAAAACCTTATAAATATAATTAAATTATTTAAACCTAATTTAATACTATATTTAATCATCTAAAGATGAAGATAAAGTACATACTCACTTTTACAGAGCCATGTAAAACATGTATGCATGCAATAAACAAATGTTTGTAAGTCGTAGAACCCTACCACCGTCATCGGTGGAATGAACCTTAGTGATATGCACTGAATTATGTTGAGTCGTTTTCAAACGTTTGTGATGAGATACAACTACTTGGAATTCGGAGTTCAAACTATGGATCACATAGTTAATAGTGACCATTGCGTTTTTTCGGGGGGATGGGCTGGTCTTCATCCAATCGGAGAAGCAGGCGTTGAATGGTTACGAAACCGAGATTTAGCTCTGTGACTGGAGATCAATATTTAAACACCAATACTTTGTACTTTAGATTTAAATTTATTTATACATTGTTTATGGATATATTTTAATATTTTATTACTTTGGTGGTTAGCTTAGACAGACATTCGATACATATATTTACTTACACTTATATTTTTGTATGGCACGTTAAGTACCTACACAGAGTAAAAGACTTAGAAAAACAGGTCAACAAAAAATTAATAAATCGAGTTCACAGCCAGATTGACGGTTGAGTGTGCATTCTTTTTGCATACAGCGAAAAAAGAGGAAAAAGTGTAAAGTATTCTACATCAGTCAATGAAACATTATATAAATATTTAAACTTTGTTCTAACCTTGACCTCATTGAACTTGACAGATAAGAAATAATATTCTGTTTAAAGTCGGCTGACTGTTTTACTTTACTCACATGTAGTGAGAATAAAGTTTCAAATGTTGTTTGATTCTCGATAGTTCAGCAAACAATAGATAATGTACGCTCTTAAAAGTAATGATGACATAACAAAATGTTTGTGTTCAGTTGGGCCAGCCTAATGGTTCGCGTGACCTTGAGGACAGGCTATTAGAAGCGGCACAGGGTGGGGGCACTTTTCCAAAAACTTTATACTGATCAGCTGATTGAAAACTTTAGTTATCAGTTAAATAGGAATTAACCAGTAACTAATTATTTGTAACTCATTCTATTTGCAAATAATACCTATCTTTTTAATTAATTGCAACTATTTATTACTGTTTCTGAATTTTCTGTTTGACAAGTAATTTTTGTTATTTAATATGCTTCATATTTATATAAATAATCTCAACTACATAAACAAATAATATAAGTTTTCAAAATTTTTAAAATGTATGTAAATGTTATCTTTTTTTAACGTCTGAGTGATCACAATGTACTATTATCAAGTAACAAATCATAATAAAATTTGTTTAGGGGTGGGTAAAATATTTATTAGCATTTGAATGCAAAAATAAAATAGAAGTACGTCTTGAAAACGGTTAGTACAGTCGAGTCCGCGCGCACGGTTAGGCTGGGCCATCAAAAATAAACACAGTTAAATTAAATTAAATACCATATTACTTATTGGAACATAATCTGTAATGGTGAAGTTGTTGATCAGCAAAGATAGAATATTTACTAAGAAAAAATATAAACTTTGCAGCATAATGTATTTTTATCAAACTAAACATAGGCACTATCCATTAAGATACCTTACTTAAGCTTCCTTTACTAAAAGGAAAATGATTAAAAAAGTCCTAATTTTTGTATCTTTGGCTCAGTCACGTGGTAGTTGATTCCAAACAAACTGCCGTAATATAGTCACTCTGTTTCCGCGGAATCAGTCACAACAAACAGGTGAATGAACACTTCCGTGTGGCATTGACCGGAGGGTTCCAATATTGGCATCTAGCAACATCAAGAGTTCCTAGGATGGGTGACCAGTGAACGGTCCCATCCTTGCACGCACACCTTCTCCCCAGTCATTGGTGGTGGTTTGGAAGTCACCTTTAAGTCGTTATTCCTAAGGTTAAGTGGTAGAGATGGCTTAATAGCATTGACTTCCCTACGTAAGACCTCCTTTAAATTTTAACTGTCACCGTTTTATTCATGAAAAAACTGCCATGAAATGTTAGTATTGAAACTCTTGCATAAATAACATTGGAGAAAAATGTCTTCCATAAAAATGAACTAAACTTCTCTTCTCTATGTTAATTAGTTTCCTAGAACGACAAACAACCTGTGGCTGTTCCAGGAAGCTTTAGATCGCAAGAGGAAAACCATCTCAGATTATTTCAGGAGCAAATGAAATAACTTCTTAAAACTAACAATTTCCTTCTTTGATAGTTATTGAATCGTATAAAATGGTAAATACAATTTTACACTTATTTGAAAAGTCATGCGAAGAATAATTTGAACTGTGTATTCCTTCTGCATCAGAAATATCTGATTTCATGTTTTATTCGGTGAAAAAGTTAAGATAATTCGTCTTTAGCATAAAAAAAGAATATTCAGATATTTATATTTTAAAAGGCAAAAAATACGTCTTTTATCTTTATTTACGCCCCTGGTGGTGTTATGAGAAGGAATCATTTACAAGAATCAGTTAATTAAATACATAAAACAATAATTAAAAACGTATTAGGCCTACTGCCTAACGCTGACTTCTGATTCTACTGTACCAAAAACTTTTACTCACGCTTCTCCAGTCAGTATAAATCAATCTTACTGTTTTTTGCTCATCTACTTTAATTTATTCCAGCTCTTAGTTACTTTAAATCTAGGACCTTTAGTTAATTTGCTCTTTAAATCATACCTGGTTAATTCTGAGGTTAACCAATTATGAAAGTTCAAGTTCAAAATTAGATGTCATGCACGTGCATTGATTGAGTTGAAGATCTATAGTATTAAAGAAAATGTTTGGATAAAGATATGATAAGATATTTTTACAATTACATGTAATATTTTCTCGTAATGTGATGGTAATTCATGTAAATATATTGTCATCGGAACTTCGACGCACAATCAATTCCTTTGAATGCATAAATTATGAAACAAATATTCAGGATATGGGCTACATTATTACAGCCTAAAATAGGAAAGTACAACAGTGAAGGACAGAACCTCGGCCCAAGGTTCGAATCACCAACCTTGAACCAACCAGTGGTTGGTACTTTACTCATTGAATTAAGATCAAACACAGGCCTGCGAGCCCATGAAAACTGTCAAAAAATAATAACAAAAAACTTCTCAGCGGATGACGATTTAATTTGCTTAGCTTAATAATTAAAAAAATGTGTTAAAATCAGATTATGATGACTATGTCTAGCATGCAGCTTTTAGGATATCAGTTCAATTGATAACAGTTTGAGAACAATTTAAGGTTTAAAACAAAACTAAAAAATGTTTAAACCACTTCTATTGGAGTTCTTTAAATTTTAAACACAATTTTTAATTATTTCCATCAATAGTTACCTAGTAATTGATTAAATAATGAAGTAAATCCCAATTAAATCAGGTTTGTTGTTGATAGTTTAGACGATGTGGATAGAGTGTTACTATACAAGGTACATTTTATATCGTAGGTCTATCATTAAGAAATTCGAATAAAAATCCATTTGAAAATTGTTCCTTGTGAACGTTTTTATTACTCCTTATCAGGCGAAATAAAAGCCTATCAAATGATATGGTCTGGTCAGTGGTCACTGTAGCAAGTAATCATTAAATTACTCAAAATAATATTTCAATGTATTATAAACGTTTAAGGTTATAAAATTAATGATATTGCACGTCAGTTTACCATTTCACGTTGCCTGAATTATTATGACGCAACTACAACACTTGTAAGTAACACAGATTAAATATCATGAAGGAGCTTAAAATAATAAATGCCGTTAGTATTTATTATCGGCGCAGAAATTATATGCACCCGAGTTTGAAAGTTGTTTACTAAGAAACTAAGAGGCCTTTGACAAACCCATTAGCTTTAACGATTTTCTCCTAGTTTGAAGAAGAAAAATGTACTGGAACTTTAACTAATTTTCTATATGCATCTACTGTTATACTTACTTTTATTACGACGTTCAAAACCCCGTCAGTGTATCGAATTTATATTTTAATATGTGGTTGAAAAGGATGTTTTCTATACGTTTCAAAAATATCATAATTTTAACTTTTCAATAAAAAAAGTTTACAACAATTTCTTGAAACAATTTTTGTTTGGTTCTAGAGGTCGAAAATGAATAACCTGGCCACGCTGTAATTCACATAAAATGTAATGTTACGATACATTACTGTTAATTAAATTTACATTTACGCATATTATTATGCGTACGTAAATGTAATTATTTTATATTGATTTAAAATCAATTTAAAAATCACCGAATTTACTTACGCATATAAAAGTGTTATATCATAACTCTCAATTTCATATGAATTACTACGTGACCTCTAATCAATTGTACGACTTCAAACAAAACCTAGAAATCGTTGTTTCAGAAAATTAATAAGAACAGAGTTTTTTAAAAGTTACAAATCTGAAAGTTATGGAACTTGTAGAAAACATTCCTGTTAACCATGTTTTAAATATGAATGTGATAAAATAACATACTTTAAATTAACAGACGTGTAATGTAGATGCATGGAGATAACCTAGTTAAATGTCGGTTACTTTTCCTTGTTAAAATTAGGATAAATATCATTAAACCTTATAAAATAATATATAGCACACAACTAATCAACAAAAACAATGACGTGATTGTACTTTGCATGGGCTTCTTAGTTCCACAATAAACAACCTTTAAACTCGGGTAATTTCTAAGCCAACGGCAGTTGGCTAAAATATGTTTTAATATAAATATCTCACAGAACCTTTTCCATTACTTCACTATCACTACTTTTTTAACGCAATTACGGTTAGATTAGGTTAGGTGGCTACTAAAGTTGACCACAAACTGGTAAATCCAATGACTGACTTACTGCCGAATGTGCTCTCAGTGTGTATGTTCTTGGAAAGCGATAAGATAAGGCTAGCGATATCGGATTCCTAATGGATAAGGAATACCACAGTGGACGTAAAAATGATAGGGGGAAAGTTTTTAGAGCAATAGAACATTTATCAAGCGGTAGTGAGTGAACAGAAAAAAAGTTGTGATAGTGAATTAAGGGAAAATATCCATATAACACTACTGTACACATTTATAATGCTAATTTTCTGTTACAGTTTAAAATTATTGTACTTTACTTTTAAAAACGTGTCAACATTATTGTTATTTCTGCGCCATAGCAGGTTAGTATGAAATATTTTTCTGAGTTCCACTATCCTGCGCCGCCTACTTTTTGTTACAGTATCCGTTTTCCTTTCTTTATAAGGGTAAAATGTTAATCAAGTAAAAAAGATTTTCTGGCCGACGAACTCCGTTGTTATTAGAAAAAATTCCAATTCATATTTTTTTTAAAATAAAATCATTTTGAAACAAAATTGTTCGTATTACCTCACTAAATATTTTTTCCATATCAAATAAAAAACACTACTAAATATTAAAACATTACAAAAACCAAGTAAAACATAGATGTAAATTATTTAAAACTATATATCACCAATAATTATGTTAACTAACCATCCATTTTAAATGTAGAATGGACGTACTTAAGAGAAATTCCAAAATATACCCCACGAGTGGTGAGGTACGTATCCAACTGACTATAGATTTCTTACTGCTTATTTATGATGGATGGAAGTTTAAGTATTCTAACAAAGTTGTTTAGGGAAGGTGTTAACAACTATTTTAAACGTCATTAGAAGTCAGCATATGGCTGTTATTATTTCCAAGTACAATGTTTGTGTTACGTTCTTTATGTACATAACAGTCAACTATTAGTTACCTTATACTGTCATAGATATGTTATTTACGCGTATTTACTTAAATAAATATAAAACAAAATACATATAATCAATTAATAGGTTAACCTTATAGTCTATTTGGACATCATTATCAAATAAATATCAGAACAAG
>JAQJVL010007837.1:0-22108 GCA_035578905.1 Stictocephala bisonia
TTATTTTTGTAACAAGTAAATAATGAAGAGTGTATGCAGAGAGTTTATGTTATATATTATATGTTATATATGCAACAGTGTATGATGTTATACGGAAGTTTACAGTACTGCATCAGCAGAACTGTAAGGGGAATTATTGATACATTTAAGGGAACAGTTGGTCTTAGTTAGCAACAATGATTACAATCAATTATTAAATTGTATATAAATCCATAATTATCTTGCTTATCCCTAACAATATAGAAAAGGGGGAAAATAAATATTATTGATATGCATTTTATACACATAAGACCCAACTCTGAGTGCAAAATTTCAGTTCATAGTGATTTAAAATGACATACCTCTGCTAAAAGAGCTGCTGATTTACTCTCAAGTTCTCCATTCTCAGCTATTAAATGGTTTATCCTCTGCCTGAAATACTGTTTAATTGCTTCTTCTCGAGCTTCAACTTCTTTAGGTAAGTTAATTGGTATTTCTAAAGAACCAAGCTGAAAAATCATTTAACAGATTATGAGTTGACATTTGAGATTGATTATATGAAGTAGCAAGCTAGCAACAGTGCGTTTGGCAATTCATGATTTTGTTTGGCACAGTTCATAGATTTAACAGGTGGGCATCTTTTAGGCCAAGATTTAAATGGTTCAGGTCAATTTAAGTTATGAAAGAATAACCAAGAGTCTGTGATTTTGTAGTTTTTCACTCATAGATTAAGTATGGAAGTACAATTATTCCTTTTCTTCGGACTTTAATGCTGGAGTAGATAGAATGAATGCTATAATAATTAACGTAATTTATACAGAATAAGCCACCTACGAACTTGTGATATTATAGTATTAAAGTACTTTTGCAATCACTTTATTATCAAAATCAATTTGCAATTAACTTTGCTTACATCAAATTGGAAATATTCAAGCCAAGTTGTCTACTCTTACGAATCAATTTGTCCCTTTGCAAAGAATTAAGAGTAGTATAAAAAAACTTCACTCGCCAGTTCACATGGGTCTGCAGACATGTAAGTAAACTTTATTCTTTGAGGAAGTACCGACTCTTGGCTCAGTGGGGATTCAAACCTTGGATCTTGCTCTCCGCAGTCTGAAGCCTTAGCCACTAAGCCATTCTGTACAATGGCCAGCACTTCTGTATTCAAGTACAATGAAGTGAACTGTCAAAACTACTTAACCCTTGAACTGGCAAAGTCGTATTTGACGACTCATTAATCTGCCGCTGAACTGGCAAAGTCGTCATTCACGACGCATTAGGCACCCCTCACGTTTTACTTCATTATCAATACTAAAATAGTGAGTGGAAGGTTAAATAATATATCGTTATACACGTGAGATTCTAAGCTTTCATTTGATGTATTTTGTTATGTATAAATGCCGCGTCATTTTTACTGATTTACCTTCCAGTGAAATTCGTGACATTTTATTTGAAACTGATTTGTCGGATGTAGAACGTGACTTGTCAATCGAAGATTTCCCTGACCAAGTTGATTTAGAAGATTTCTCTGATGGAAGTGGGGATGATTATGTCCCAGATCCTCATGATTTATCTTCTAGTGAAGATAGTGATGCCGATGACCCTAATCCTAGGCCTAGGCCTAATCCACCACAAGATGATGGTCGTCTTTGGGTTCGTGTTTATCCACCTGAGTCAGAAATAGACCTTACATCTGAATTCATTCCAAGGAACCCAGGTATCAGGAACTGTCCTCCTAGGGATAGTAAACCTATTCTTTCAATGTAGTGGAGTGGATAGTGGAGGCCAATCAGGGCTGGAAGAAAGAGAGCCCATAACTCTGATGACTCGGACTAGTTTTCAGCCCATCGCCACCACTGTACATAGTTTGTTGTAAATTTTTTTCTGAACTTGTGTGTTGTGATAAAGTATTAACAGTGTATATTTTATTTTTTCCTGTAAAATTTTGAACACTTTTTGCATTTAAACTTTTTTGAAATAGTTATTTGTTTTCCGACAGTGTGTGCCCAAAAAAAATTTTTTTAAAAGTGTTTCTTTTGTGTTTGGATGCTGGGAAATTGCCAGTTTTAGGGATAAGTCCATTCATAATTGTTATTATATTGTAGAGCATGTTATTTCTAACAATTTGATATATAATACATTATAACTGTTGCTAAGTAACCAATTGTTAAAATTTTTTTAAATAAGTGGTGCATAAGGGTCTGAAAACACCTGCCAGCTAAGAGTCAAATGCATGCCAGTTCTAGGGTTAAAAGTTGTTTGTTTTATATCTTGAAAGAGATTTATGAGCAGTCTCATTTATACAAATGTATTATAGTTTGTAGTTATTTTATAGTTTGACTAAATCAAATTTCATAAAATTACCGATAGATTCCAGTCAAATAATTAAAACTTCTCTAACTGACGAAGAGCCTTTTTCAATTCAATTCAATTCAAAATCTCTTTATTCCAATCATGTTACATACGTACAGGAATAGTGTCTTATACTTAAGTTAGCCTAAGTATTTGAACCATACATTAATTGAAGTTGGCATATTACATAATCTAATAGAGTTATTTGAGTAAAATTATTAATAAAAAAAGTTCTTAGTTTCTATAGATTGGCAGTTTCACTTACACTTGATTTGTTAGCATAAACTCCTCAATGCTATAAAAAGGGTGATTTGTTAGATAGGTTTTTAGGTGATTTTTAAAAGTTTTTGTATTACATTCTTTTTTTATATGACCAGGTAATTTTGATAAAAAATGCTGCCCAATGTAGTTTGGTTTTTTTTTGTAAAATTCTAAATTTGGGGTTTTGGTAATTGTTAAAGTGCAATTTCGGGTATTATAATGATGTGGTGCTCTGAGTTCTTGTTTTGGTAATTCTGTTGCTGTAAAATGTAAAATAGTTTGATAAATATATAGACTGTAAACAGTCATGATACCCAGCTCAGCAAATTTACCCTTGAAAGTGTCATCCCACTTGAGCCCCAACATGATTCGTATGGCCTTTTTTTGGGCTATTAATATTTGGTCCATCTTTGCTTTAGTAGCAGAACCGTACAGTACAATGCCATACTCCACATGGGATTGGATCAGTGAGAAGTATATAATTTTAAGGGTTTTAAGTGTACAGAATAATGTCATTTTCTTTAGAGCAAAAATACCAGTTGATATTTTTTTCAAGACTTTATCTACATGTAGATCCCAGTTTAGATTTGCATCTATAACTAGCCCAAGAAAGGTTGTGTATTGTGTTTGCCTAATGTTTTGATTATTTATGAAAATTTGGGGTTTTGTTTTAAATTTACATTGCTTAGTGCTAAAGGAAACAACATTTGTTTTATTTATGTTAAGGAGTAAATGCTTTTCACCCAGAAATTGATTTATTTGTTCTAAATCATTAATAGCAGTAGTTTCAATGTCATTTTCATTTTCCCCTGATACCAAATAATTGGAATCATCTGCAAACAAATATATTCCAGCTCTTCTCCCACCAATCACATCAGGGAACCCCTTTAGATAACAAATAAACAATAGAGGTCCCAAAACAGATCCCTGCGGGACACCATGAGCTGTTCTCTGAAGCGATGATTTATTATATTCGTAGTGGTTTTTAAAATTTTTACTTTTTAACTGAACAAATTGAAATCTATTTGTGAGGTAGGATTTAAACCAAGTTAGTTCTTTTCCTTTGATGCCAAGGCCACACAAAACCCGCAGTAGGCTCTCATGGGAAACACTGTCAAAGGCACGGCTAAGATCCATGAATACTCCAGCAACCGATCGCCC
Source organism: Stictocephala bisonia (assembly GCA_035578905.1). NCBI lineage: Eukaryota > Metazoa > Arthropoda > Insecta > Hemiptera > Membracidae > Stictocephala > Stictocephala bisonia. The sequence goes on from JAQJVL010007837.1 coordinate 3,754, forward strand.
CTCGTTTATAGAATTAATTATTGACTCTACAAAGTCTGTTGCAGCGGTCACTGTGGATCTGCCAGGACGGAAGCCGTGTTGTTCTCCATCCAGTAGGTTATTTTCCTCTAAAAAGCTGAGTAATTGGTCTTTTACTACACGCTCATATATTTTAGAAATAGTTGGCAGTAAACTGATTGGACGGTAACTCTTTACATCCCGAGTATCACCCTTTTTATACACTGGTACAATCGTAGCTATTTTTAGCTTATTTGGAAAAATTCCAGTAATTAGAGAGGAGTTTACGAGATGTGTCAGTGGCTGTAATAAATGGTCTATGCCTTCTTTTACTAATTTGACTGGTATCTCATCATACCCTGATGAGCTCTTATTTGGGAGTGCCATTATAATTTCTTTTAATTTTTTTTCTTCAATGTATTTAAATCTGAAAGTTTTATCTGTACAATTTAATGTTTGAGAACTGTGAACAGGTTGACTATTTGTTTTTATATTAGGCAGAATTAAACTATCAACAGCATTAATAAAGAAATTATTGAATAGAGAACACACTTCTTTGGCATCCGAAATTTCATTTTCCCCATCAAAGAGTACTATATTATTGAATGATGTATTTTGTTCTTTGTCAATTTCATTGTTGATTATTTGCCATGTAGTTTTATTCACGTTTGAAGAATTTTGAATTTTGCTTTCAAATATACCTTGTTTCTCTAAGATAATAGTTTTGCGTAACAATTTTTTCTTTGTTTTTATTTTATTTCGTAATTCTGTATTATTTCTATCAGTTCTCAAACATTTACTCATTTGTACAATATCTGACCTGACTTGCCTAACGTTACTGGTCCAGTTTGGCTGTGAATTATTTTTAATTGTAACTTTACTTTTGGGAAAACATATGTTAAAGTAATACATTAGAGTTTCATGAAATATGTCGTACTTGTCCTCAACCCTTCCCTGGTAAACATTTAGCCACGATTCTTTAGATATTAGGAATGAAAATGTTCTAATATTTTCTTTGGTTATTTTGCGAGTTATTTTTGTAGGTTTTTTTTCTACTTTTTTAGGTAATAGATTTTTTATTTCTAATAACTGTGAGTCATGATCCGATAACTCACTGATTATACCTGATATGATAAGTTTTGTTTTATCAATATTAGTCACAAAATTATCTATACCACTCTCACTTGTTTCTGTGACTCTTGTAGGAAAATTAACCATGTATTGCATGTTGTGCATTTTAAGTATATTTTTAAATTTTGATAGTGTATTTGATGGAAGTAATACATCTATGTTGAAATCACCTGTTACCACAACCTGAGGACAAATATTACATAATAATCCTAATAATTTATCTAATTTCTCCAAGAATATAATGTCGTTTTGTTTAATAGGTGAGTGATAAACACATGCTAATACAAAAGTTAAAGAGTTAGTATAAATTTTAACGACACAGCATTCAAAAATCTTTTCTACAATTAACTCTTCAATATTTTTAATAGTAAGCCTTTTTGCCTTAATCTTTTCTGACACAAATATAACTACTCCACCTCCACTTGTAGACTTTCGACAATAGTGGCTAGTAGTATTATACCCACATCTTAATACAATTTATTTCTAGATCAGAAACATTGGTTTCGCTTAGGGCTATTACATGTGGGTTATTTTCTTCCATTACCAATTCTAGAATATCTTTTTTTTGATTAAGATTCTGGATATTTTGATGGATAATTTTTATATTACTTTGGTTTGTATGAAATTTTGATTTGGTAAAGTTAGCCTCATCTGTATGGTTCGGTTTGAGCCTTCAAAGTAGTTGCAAAATAGCAAACATTTTGGCTGTCAAAAAATAACTTTTTGTCTGTATTATTAAAATTTGAATATAATTTACTAGTATAACATTATTTCAATTAAAAATATTTAAGCTTTTAATTTTACTATCATAAAGAGGAAAAATTGACATAATATGGAAGCTTAATATTTACCAAGTTTGTGACTATACTGCTTTCCAGACTATTTGCCTCCTCACTCGTGATTGTTTCTTCTTTGTCCTAAAAGAAACTTAAATAAATTAACTGTACATTGGATACATGTTAAAGTAAAAGACAGGTTTAAAACACTAAAAGTTATTAACAAATGTAGAAATAACTGTTTATTCTCATAATAAATTACATCTTCTTTGTTAGAACTATTCTCCTAAAATATAAAAAGAAAAAACATCAGCTGGTTGAAAATAATAATTAAATTGAGTTGAAGTGTATAGAGTAACATTTAATAACTGATATTTCATATATCTTAACACTTTCCCTCATTTTGAAATGTTATCTTGAGATCTCAGGCCAATAGCATCACACAGTATTTTAAGTCTAAGTTTGGGTAAAGGTTTAATAAAACAATCCGCTAACTGAAACTCCATTGGAATATGTTTCACACTGACTTCGCCTTCAGAAACCAACTCTCGTATGAAGAAGTGCCTTGTCTTTATGTGCTTCATTCTTCTGTGGTTTTCCGGATTATTCATCGGATAAATGTGTGGTTGCAATGTCATCTATATTCTATATTCAAGATGGGCTTGTTCTTGAGTGTAGTTATTTCATTCAGCAGTCTTGTTAACCATACAATTTCACTACATGCTTCGCTAGCTGCTACAAACTCTTCTTCCGTACTTGAGATTGCGACTGAAGTTTGTTTGATGCTGAACCAGCTGATAGCACCACCACTGTACATACTAACAATCCCTGAAGTTGAACGGCCTGTCGAGTTGTCTCCTGCGTGATCTGCATCACTGTAAAATTCAAGTATTCCTGATTCATGTTTAAACTTGTACTCTAAAACATAATTTACAGTACCTTTTCAGTATCTTAGAATTCTTTTGACTTTTATCCAGTCTTCATTGTAGGATTCTCCAGTAAACATGATGATTTCCCTACTGCATATACGATGTCTGGTCGAGTTCCTGTCATAAGGTACATTAAACCTCCAACACATTCTGTGCAAGGAAATGTCCTCTGTTCTTCTGTGTCAGAACACTTCTCACTCTCTGATTTGTCGTCTTTTATGATAGGAGTTGGTGCTGACTTGCATTCATACATTCCAAATTTCTTGAGTAGTTTCTTTGTGTACGCTTCTTGGCTAACTGTTATGGAACCGTCTTCCTTTTGCTTGATTTCAATACCTAAAAAGTAAGTTGCTTGTTTTTCTGAAATTTTGAATTATCTTTTCAAGGGTCCCATAAAAATATCAAACATTTCAGAATTTGTTGATGCAACAAAGCCATCGTCCACATACAGTGTGACTAGAAGTTTCTTAGCTTCTTCCTTTTTGATAAACAAACAAGGATCTGCTTCACTCCTCACTAGGCCAATATTAATCAGAAAACTGCCAAACCTCTTATTCCAACAACGTGGAGCTTGCTTAAGTCCATATAAGCTTTTGTTTAAGTGGCATAACTCTTCCTGATCTTCATCATATCCTTCTGGTTGCTTCATGTAAACTGTTTCCTCTAGTTGGCCATAAAGAAAAGCTGTTGACAAATCAAACTGCCTCAACTTTATTTTCTCATTCGCTGCAACGCTCTTATTGTTGCTAGCCTCGCAATAGGACTGAACATCTCAAAGAAGTCTTCTCCTTTCTTCTGTGAGTACCCTTTTAAAACAAGTCTTGCTTTGAATCTATCAATTGAACCATTTGGATTTGTTTTGACTTAATAAATCTATTTTCATGGAATACATTTCTTGCCAGTTGGTAGATTCCAAGTCTGATTTGTCTCATGTGATTTCATCATCACTGATAAAGTGCGTAAGTTTGAATGGTATTCAAGCGACTTAGCTAGGTTGAAGTATAGGCTAGTTTTTCTTAGTAGCTTTATAATCATACTGTATTTTTCAATCTGGTATTTTTAACCAGTTTTGAAAGTTTGTATGATCAGCCATTTTAAGATTGCAAGGGTTTTAAAAAATTACAACAAAAATGTTTGTAAAAAAATAAAAATTCTAGACATTGGACAGACTATAAAAAACAACCTTCACGTGTGGTTTAAGTTTCACTGACTTATCTTTAGTAGTTTATGTTTTTGAATTTTTTGAAGTTGAGCTTTACTCTAAAAGTGCTAATATTTATTATTTTGTATTCTACCCGCTATAACAAATTCTTAAAATCTTAAATAAATCTGTAAATTATACTACGTAGAATTACATAAGCTAAATTTTGGTGTACAACACAACGAAATCGGATGAGTATTTGTAGCAGAGGTTCACATTTGAGTAGGCCTACATTGCTTTTCTAATCCGATAGTAAGAGTATTGTCTCTTTGATATTTGTTTACATTAATAATTACGGCTTATCAGAAAGGTTGTTTTCAATTCTAATTTGAACTAAAACCTCTTCTTGCTAAAATAAGACTAAAATAAACACAACTTATGCTAACTCTGCAAAGTCTGCTTTGGAAATCGGCACTTTTAATTTGCTAAAATGCTTATACATCAATAAATCAAACTATACTTCAATACATCTATACACGAATAAATAAAAAAGTACCAGGAAAGCCGATCTCCGATCGGGTTAGTGTCTCATCTGTAAAAATTTGGTTTTGTTATTAGTTGTTTGATTTTGTTATAAACACAATAATTATCTCCCATTATGAAAATTATTAAAATATATTTGAAAATTTTTTCTAGAGAATTATTTTATTGATAAATTCTATTGAAAAGGTTGTTAGAATGAATATACTCGTATATAAATAAAATCACAAACATTTTTACAAAATAAGTATTATTTATTATTAAGAAACATAAAATATAATACAGTATATACAAATATATAAAAAAGTATTCAACACAATTATTATGGAAAAGATTGATTCAATATTAAAGTTTTTCATTTACAAAATTAAAATCTAAAAATGCCAGAAATAAATCATATAAAACACAAGTAAATTGATTTTAATGTTAAAAAATAATGTGCAAATTATCTAATGCTGAATGAAAAGTTTCTAAATTTTCAAGAAAAAAGTCTTCGTCTTGGTACAAATCAGGTTCGATATTATTATATGCGTTATTTAATACTTCAGTCCAGACAACATTTCGTGTATAACCTTGAATTCGACTATTATTTTCTGCTGGTAATAAAATTTTTAGACTGTTTCTTCTCTTAACTCTTGAAAATGCTACGTAAAGCATACCGTGCATGAAAACCGGACTTCTTAAATCAACACCAACATACTCAAATGTTTGGCCTTGAGATTTATGAATTGTCATAGCAAATGCTGGTTTGACTGGAAATTGATGTCTTTGCATTGAGCCTCCCAACTGACTTTTGTTTGATTCAAGAGTTATTCTGGGAATATGTACTTCTTGTCCAGCATGTTCACCAGTTATAATTTTGCCTTTAATTATATTGTTGCATAACTGGGTAACAGTGAGTCTAACACCATTACAGAGACCTTCCCCAAAATCTAAATTTCTCAAAAGCATAATTATTGTGTTTCTTTTTAATTTTAGCTCATGTGGAGGTAAATCTGCAATTTCAATTGAATTTAGAAATTCAGGAGTAAATTGCAATGTATCTTCGGCTGGATCTTTTACTGAATCATAACTTTTATATTGCTTACTTTCACCCTCCAACTTTTCAATGATTTCAGCATTAATGTTGGCTACGTCCTTATTTAATGGTGCCAGGATTGCTCGGTCTTTCATATTTTCGTATTGTCTGTTAAGCAAGCAGTTGCCAAAAACTTCATCAATTATATCACCATTTGAAATCATATCATTTGGAATTTTAATTTCATCCAACTCATTTTTTGGAAGTTCGCCATTCCCAACTTGTAGAAGATAATTAGCAAATTCCAGCTGTTCTGGATCGACACGCATATTTTCTGTTAGTGAAAAAAGTTTAAAATTATGCCATAATGGGCTCTTTTTTATTGACAAATTCACAAGTTCGCTTCGATTAGCTCTTTGTTGAACTGGTAAACACTGTCGAAAGTCTCCTCCTAGAACTATAACTTTTCCTCCAAATGGTAAGTTTGGATTTGCTATACTTCGTAGTAACTCATCTATATTTTGAAGTCCGTATTTAGGAAGCATAGGAGCTTCATCCATTAAAAAAATATCAATTTTTGCAAGCTCTCTAGCCTTAGCTGATCCAGACTTTATACTGGAAACAGATTCTGCAGTTAAAGGTACTTTAAGACCACAAGTTTTATGGGATGTATGACCGTTTGGCAGAAGCATTGCTGCGATTCCTGTAAAAGCCATACACTTTACTTTATAATTTTTAGCTGAAAGAACATGATATAAAGTTTTATATATAAATGTTTTTCCAGTTCCTCCTGGCCCGTCAATAAAAAAGCATCTCTGCTGTAAATTATTGTCAAGTGTATCTATTATGGAATCAACATCTTCAATTTGGTTGCCACGAAGTTGTCTTCTCATCTCTTCGCCAAGTGCAAAAGATTGATCAATATTAATTATGTCATCATTTATTTCATCGTAGCCATCAATATCATCCATTTGAAATCGATCTACCCAAAATTGAAAATTTCGACCTTCCGTTGCTTGAGAATTGAGCTTATGAGCAATAATTCTGTAAGCTTTTCGAATAGCTTCATCAACAGAAGTACCATTTTCTCTGGCACGATGAATAAAATCTTCAGCCAAATCTTCTTTAAAAGTATCCCACAGGTTCTTCGGATTTTCAGGAGCACCAAAATATTAATATTTGTGTAAAAAGAGTTCTCATTGCTCTTGGCATTTTCGATAATGCTGATTCTCGTAAGCCATCAATCCATTGTTTATCATCGTAAGTTAAACCTCTAGCTAAGCAAGCCTGTTTGTACGAATTACATTTTACACCATTAACCATAAGCAGATCGTCAAAACTCACAGCGTCGTTAACGTGATACAAAAGTAAACGTAAAAAATACAACTCAGGTTGTGCAACAAATGTAACATTATGTATTCTACCAATAACTCGAATATTCCGTTGTCTTTCAACCCATTTACTTTCTTTTCCTTCCCATCGATAAAATTCTGGCATTTGCCAGTAGAAATAAAAACTATTATTTTCTGTATTGTCATTGTTTTCAATACGTTGTTTTTTAGCTTGGTTTGTTCGGAAGTAAGCTTCTAACATAGAACCCTTTCGACCTATATCAAGTAAATCTTCTTGAGCTTGTTCAATATTTTGTACTCGATATTGACCAGGCAAATGGATATTCAGTCGCTGAACACAATGACTTTTTTTTTGTATCTCATTCCCAAATAATCGCCAGCAAGCCTCAGGTGGAGTTATGCATCTACCTTGAATAAATTTATCTGCTTCATTATAATTTATAGTGGTTTGATTTTGGACTACTTTTAAAGCAGCACAATCATGGCCTTTATAAATATATTTGTTAAGATACTTAACAGCCCGAATGCTTCCAACGTATTCAACATTTATGTGGCAGTCGAATTTTTTCAACAAGTATGGATTGTAAGGAGCAACATGGCGATTATCGCGAGTTATTTTTTGACCTTGAGCATCTTTACGATAAATTGCTTCTTCATGAACAAAAAAATCTCTATTATTTTGATCTAATTTAGGATCATACCTTCTTCTATACTTGGGCTTGCCATCGTCGATTAAAGAGGTTGTATCTTGGAATCCCATAGGAAATTTAAACCTACCACTCATTCTACCGTTTTTATTAACCATGCATGATGCTTTTTGATTTTGTTCGCTACAAGCTTGATGAATCATCCATTTCTTAACTAATTCTCGTAGTTCTGAATCGACTTCTACGTCTGGTATTTCTGCTGAAACGAGATCATCTAGTTCTTCAGGATTGTGAATCTTATCTTCTTGCTTTAATATAATTAACAAATGCATGTGAGGCAGCCCTCTTTTTTGAAATTCTACAGTATAAACGTAAGCAGCAACTTGCCCAAAAATTTGACTTTTATCTAAATCCTCAATTAACTCCGCAAATTTTAAATATGCTACCCTAGCAATTATGTCAGGTCTATCTTGAGCTAGTTGTTGCCAGTCACTACCATTTTCATTCATTATCTTTATAGCTTCCTTAATTTCCGGCCAGTCCGGATTACAGGTCATGGTTATAAAGAAGTCAGGAGACCCGAATCTTCTAACCAGTGCCATAGCATCTTCAAAATGCTCAGAATAATATCTAGTAGAGCCAGGAAAAGACGATGGAAGTATAATCTTTTCTCCCAAAACAGCATTATTTTTTTGTGCTATCTCATTAAGATAATTTGTAACAGATGTATAACTGTCTGCAAGTATTTTCTTTTGATTCAACTTTATCCATTGAATTCTATCATATTCTATTCTAATGTAGGTATCTACAAGATACTGTTGAAACAAACGTCCACCAAAATGCAAAGCATTAAACTTAAGGTTACGTAAATCATATCCCCTTATGGTTTCGTCCAATGAAATACATTGTGTTAAATGAGGTCGAAAAGCAATTCTATATCGTGCAAGTTCAAGTCTAGTTATGTGACCTCTACTTGGATATCCTTCTCTCAGCAGCATACCCGGTGAAAAACCAAAAGTTCCTTTAGGAAAAAATAGTGGGTATGTTAAGGGTTCTGCGTGTTTATCAATATTTTTCATTATTTGCACTGATTTTCCTCGTTGTCTAATAATAAGTGGATTATCTGGAAAACTTTGATCAGCGTTCAAAGTAACGACGGCACATACTTCATTGCTTTGAGGAACATTGTATCTTGTTGGATCAAGTCCTTCTGGGCAAGTGAATAAAAGCCTAACATTTGGTACTGGTATCTGTTGAAAAGCCGCTTCTCGTTCAGCCTTGCTCTGCTACTTCTCTCATCATCATATAACCTCGTGCAAAAGGATTTTCAGAACGAATGATTTCCTCTAATAATTCAAATAATGGCACACTAATACCATCATTTAGGGGATGGTTTCCTCGCTCCGTTACAGCTTCCTCTGAATCGAGAAAATACATCTGTCCATAAAGAGGTTTTTCAAAATTACCTTCTGAGTTTGTGTTGGCTGTGCAGCTGCATTTATTTTATGATATACCTGGCCGTTGGCAATATAAGTATATATTCCACGGTTATTTATTGTACGGTCATCATCGCACGAATAAGATGCCATTGCATACGATGAGTTTAGATTTTTAATTCTTTGATAAAATTCAGGAGATAAGGGATGTCTATGCGAAAAAAGTCTTGCTAATTCATTTGGAAAATCAGCATGTTGAATATCAATTTTACCCTTCAAACAGCAATCCCCAAATGAGTTATTATTTCTATTGCCTACGCGTTCCTCAGGAAAATGTAACGCTCCACAATGCACGCACGCAACATTAAATTCTCCTAAACGGTGACAAGCAACGTCACTTTGAACAGCTAACTTGTAAGTAGGCTTCAACGAATTCGCTAACAAACGTCTTTGGCGACGAGCATTCCGACGTCGCTGTTCTTCAAGACGCTGTTCCCTGCAAACATGGGTTTCAGCAGCTCGAATTTCATTTGCACGCATTCTTAAATTTTCTAATCGCTGACTTCTTTGATCAGGAGTTTCTTCATTTCGTTGTTGACTATTTCTCTGACGCATTGCATTTAATCGCTGACTTCTATCTTCAGGAGTTTCCGCATTTCTTTGTTGGCTGTTTCACTGACGCATTGCATCTAATCGCTGACTTCTATCTTCAGGAGTTTCCGCATTTCCTTGTTGGCTGTTTCTCTGTCGCATATCATCTAATCGCTGACTTCTTTCTTCAGGAGTTTCCGCATTTCTTTGTTGATTAATTCTCTGACGCATTATATCCGAACGTTGACTCCTTTCTTCAGGAGTTTCTTCATTTCTTCGTTGATTTTCTCTTTCGCGCATATTACTCAACCGCTGACTTCTTTGCACACAAGTTTCTTGAGAGATTCATTGAGTGACTCTTGAAAAGATCATCACTCAAACGTTGTTGACGCTCTTCTGCTGTTTCATTCAATTTTTTGTTACGTTCCCGATGAATTCTTTTTTCTTCTGATTCTTGACTCTGTGAATCATTCATATCCATAATAACTCCTATCAATCTATCTCTGCAAGCAACTTTCGCTTTACGCATTGGTCTAGCAGTAGCAGGAGTATCATTACTTTCTTGATTAAAAATTGTTGTTTGGACGACATTATTAAATGTTACCCCCGAGGTTGATGGCAAATCGTAATTAAGAAAATTGCTAGAAGTTTGTAAGGTATTTCCAGAATTATTTGTAGAAGTTGTTTGCAAAGTATTAATACAAGTCATAAGATTTGTTTCATTGTTTGAATCAAGATCTGTATTTTCAATTTCAGCTTCATAGCATGTTTCAGTATCTTGGGATTCATTTAAATTCGGTATTGGTGGCTCATTTTTATTAAAATTAAACTTACGTCGTTTTGGAGGACGTCCGCCTGGCATCTAAGAAAAAGTTAAAATACACTGAACTGAAGTTATCAATGAACTATTTACAAGGACCATAAATATGCGTTGCGGTGCGTTGAAATTATAATAAAAATGAAATAAAGTTCGAGAATAACTGAATTGTGTATATTAGACATAGGTAAGAAAAATACAATAATATTTGGTTTGTTTACATTTTAACAGATTCAGAAAAACATGTGTTATTTAAAAAAATTAATTAAAATCATAACTCACATGTTGAAATAGTAAATAGTAAACATTAAACAGTGGTATTGACCCACCCGCCTGTCTCCTATATTTTTACTGTGTACTTTTGGAATCGTGAAAACTCATAGAAAATGAGTTTTCTCAAAATTGTCACCAAATCCATTGGATTCCTGAGGTAGAAAACCTTTTATAGACAAAGTACGAAGAAAATCGGTAGAGCCGTTTTTGAAATAAAATGACTGGAAATAGGTACATACAATTCCTTGCTCGTTTTATAGTATAAGATAGTGGTTTGATTTTGGACTACTTTTAAAGCAGCACAATCATGGCCTTTATAAATATATTTGTTAAGATACTTAACAGCCCGAATGCTTCCAACGTATTCAACATTTATGTGGCAGTCGAATTTTTTCAACAAGTATGGATTGTAAGGAGCAACATGGCGATTATCGCGAGTTATTTTTTGACCTTGAGCATCTTTACGATAAATTGCTTCTTCATGAACAAAAAAATCTCTATTATTTTGATCTAATTTAGGATCATACCTTCTTCTATACTTGGGCTTGCCATCGTCGATTAAAGAGGTTGTATCTTGGAATCCCATAGGAAATTTAAACCTACAACTCATTCTACCGTTTTTATTAACCATGCATGATGCTTTTTGATTTTGTTCGCCACAAGCTTGATGAATCATCCATTTCTTAACTAATTCTCGTAGTTCTGAATCGACTTCTACGTCTGGTATTTCTGCTGAAACGAGATCATCTAGTTCTTCAGGATTGTGAATCTTATCTTCTTGCTTTAATATAATTAACAAATGCATGTAAGGCAGCCCTCTTTTTTGAAATTCTACAGTATAAACGTAAGCAGCAACTTGCCCAAAAATTTGACTTTTATCTAAATCCTCAATTAACTCCGCAAATTTTAAATATGCTACCCTAGCAATTATGTCAGGTCTATCTTGAGCTAGTTGTTGCCAGTCACTACCAATTTCATTCATTATCTTTATAGCTTCCTTAATTTCCGGCCAGTCCGGATTACAGGTCATGGTTATAAAGAAGTCAGGAGACCCGAATCTTCTAACCAGTGCCATAGCATCTTCAAAATGCTCAGAATAATATCTAGTAGAGCCAGGAAAAGACGATGGAAGTATAATCTTTTCTCCCAAAACAGCATTATTTTTTTGTGCTATCTCATTAAGATAATTTGTAACAGATGTATAACTGTCTGCAAGTATTTTCTTTTGATTCAACTTTATCCATTGAATTCTATCATATTCTATTCTAATGTAGGTATCTACAAGATACTGTTGAAACAAACGTCCACCAAAATGCAAAGCATTAAACTTAAGGTTACGTAAATCATATCCCCTTATGGTTTCGTCCAATGAAATACATTGTGTTAAATGAGGTCGAAAAGCAATTCTATATCGTGCAAGTTCAAGTCTAGTTATGTGACCTCTACTTGGATATCCTTCTCTCAGCAGCATACCCGGTGAAAAACCAAAAGTTCCTTTAGGAAAAAATAGTGGGTATGTTAAGGGTTCTGCGTGTTTATCAATATTTTTCATTATTTGCACTGATTTTCCTCGTTGTCTAATAATAAGTGGATTATCTGGAAAACTTTGATCAGCGTTCAAAGTAACGACGGCACATACTTCATTGCTTTGAGGAACATTGTATCTTGTTGGATCAAGTCCTTCTGGGCAAGTGAATAAAAGCCTAACATTTGGTACTGGTATCTGTTGAAAAGCCGCTTCTCGTTCAGCCTTGCTCTGCTACTTCTCTCATCATCATATAACCTCGTGCAAAAGGATTTTCAGAACGAATGATTTCCTCTAATAATTCAAATAATGGCACACTAATACCATCATTTAGAGGATGGTTTCCTCGCTCCGTTACAGCTTCCTCTGAATCGAGAAAATACATCTGTCCATAAAGAGGTTTTTCAAAATTACCTTCTGAAGTTTGTGTTGGCTGTGCAGCTGCATTTATTTTATGATATACCTGGCCGTTGGCAATATAAGTATATATTCCACGGTTATTTATTGTACGGTCATCATCGCACGAATAAGATGCCATTGCATACGATGAGTTTAGATTTTTAATTCTTTTATGAAATTCAGGAGATAAGGGATGTCTATGCGAAAAAAGTCTTGCTAATTCATTTGGAAAATCAGCATGTTGAATATCAATTTTACCCTTCAAACAGCAATCCCCAAATGAGTTATTATTTCTATTGCCTACGCGTTCCTCAGGAAAATGTAACGCTCCACAATGCACGCACGCAACATTAAATTCTCCTAAACGGTGACAAGCAACGTCACTTTGAACAGCTAACTTGTAAGTAGGCTTCAACGAATTCGCTAACAAACGTCTTTGGCGACGAGCATTCCGACGTCGCTGTTCTTCAAGACGCTGTTCCCTGCAAACATGGGTTTCAGCAGCTCGAATTTCATTTGCACGCATTCTTAAATTTTCTAATCGCTGACTTCTTTGATCAGGAGTTTCTTCATTTCATTGTTGACTATTTCTCTGACGCATTGCATTTAATCGCTGACTTCTATCTTCAGGAGTTTCCGCATTTCTTTGTTGGCTGTTTCTCTGACGCATTGCATCTAATCGCTGACTTCTATCTTCAGGAGTTTCCACATTTCTTTGTTGGCTGTTTCTCTGTCGCATATCATCTAATCGCTGACTTCTTTCTTCAGGAGTTTCCGCATTTCTTTGTTGATTAGGTCTAATTCTCTGACGCATTATATCCGAACGTTGACTCCTTTCTTCAGGAGTTTCTTCATTTCTTCGTTGATTTTCTCTTTCGCGCATATTACTCAACCGCTGACTTCTTTGCACACAAGTTTCTTGAGAGATTCGTTGAGTGACTCTTGAAAGATCATCACTCAAACGTTGTTGACGCTCTTCTGCTGTTTCATTCAATTTTTTGTTACGTTCCCGATGAATTCTTTTTTCTTCTGATTCTTGACTCTGTGAATCATTCATATCCATAATAACTCCTATCAATCTATCTCTGCAAGCAACTTTCGCTTTACGCATTGGTCTAGCAGTAGCAGGAGTATCATTACTTTCTTGATTAAAAATTGTTGTTTGGACGACATTATTAAATGTTACCCCCGAGGTTGATGGCAAATCGTAATTAAGAAAGTTGCTAGAAGTTTGTAAGGTATTTCCAGAATTATTTGTAGAAGTTGTTTGCAAAGTATTAATACAAGTCATAAGATTTGTTTTATTGTTTGAATCAAGATTTGTATTTTCAATTTCAGCTTCATAGCATGTTTCAGTATCTTGGGATTCATTTAAATTCGGTATTGGTGGCTCATTTTTATTAAAATTAAACTTACGTCGTTTTGGAGGACGTCCGCCTGGCATCTAAGAAAAAGTTAAAATACACTGAACTGAAGTTATCAATGAACTATTTACAATGACCATAAATATGCGTTGCGGTGCGTTGAAATTATAATAAAAATGAAATAAAGTTCGAGAATAACTGAATTGTGTATATTAGACATAGGTAAGAAAAATACAATAATATTTGGTTTGTTTACATTTTAACAGATTCAGAAAAACATGTGTTATTTAAAAAAATAAATTAAAATCATAACTCACATGTTGAAATAGTAAATAGTAAACATTAAACAGTGGTATTGACCCACCCGCCTGTCTCCTATATTTTTACTGTGTACTTTTGGAATCGTCAAAACTCATAGAAAATGAGTTTTCTCAAAATTGTCACCAAATCCATTGGATTCCTGAGGTAGAAAACCTTTTATAGACAAAGTACGAAGAAAATCGGTAGAGCCGTTTTTGAAATAAAATGACTGGAAATAGGTACATACAATTCCTTGCTCGTTTTATAGTATAAGATAGTGGTTTGATTTTGGACTACTTTTAAAGCAGCACAATCATGGCCTTTATAAATATATTTGTTAAGATACTTAACAGCCCGAATGCTTCCAACGTATTCAACATTTATGTGGCAGTCGAATTTTTTCAACAAGTATGGATTGTAAGGAGCAACATGGCGATTATCGCGAGTTATTTTTTGACCTTGAGCATCTTTACGATAAATTGCTTCTTCATGAACAAAAAAATCTCTATTATTTTGATCTAATTTAGGATCATACCTTCTTCTATACTTGGGCTTGCCATCGTCGATTAAAGAGGTTGTATCTTGGAATCCCATAGGAAATTTAAACCTACAACTCATTCTACCGTTTTTATTAACCATGCATGATGCTTTTTGATTTTGTTCGCCACAAGCTTGATGAATCATCCATTTCTTAACTAATTCTCGTAGTTCTGAATCGACTTCTACGTCTGGTATTTCTGCTGAAACGAGATCATCTAGTTCTTCAGGATTGTGAATCTTATCTTCTTGCTTTAATATAATTAACAAATGCATGTAAGGCAGCCCTCTTTTTTGAAATTCTACAGTATAAACGTAAGCAGCAACTTGCCCAAAAATTTGACTTTTATCTAAATCCTCAATTAACTCCGCAAATTTTAAATATGCTACCCTAGCAATTATGTCAGGTCTATCTTGAGCTAGTTGTTGCCAGTCACTACCAATTTCATTCATTATCTTTATAGCTTCCTTAATTTCCGGCCAGTCCGGATTACAGGTCATGGTTATAAAGAAGTCAGGAGACCCGAATCTTCTAACCAGTGCCATAGCATCTTCAAAATGCTCAGAATAATATCTAGTAGAGCCAGGAAAAGACGATGGAAGTATAATCTTTTCTCCCAAAACAGCATTATTTTTTTGTGCTATCTCATTAAGATAATTTGTAACAGATGTATAACTGTCTGCAAGTATTTTCTTTTGATTCAACTTTATCCATTGAATTCTATCATATTCTATTCTAATGTAGGTATCTACAAGATACTGTTGAAACAAACGTCCACCAAAATGCAAAGCATTAAACTTAAGGTTACGTAAATCATATCCCCTTATGGTTTCGTCCAATGAAATACATTGTGTTAAATGAGGTCGAAAAGCAATTCTATATCGTGCAAGTTCAAGTCTAGTTATGTGACCTCTACTTGGATATCCTTCTCTCAGCAGCATACCCGGTGAAAAACCAAAAGTTCCTTTAGGAAAAAATAGTGGGTATGTTAAGGGTTCTGCGTGTTTATCAATATTTTTCATTATTTGCACTGATTTTCCTCGTTGTCTAATAATAAGTGGATTATCTGGAAAACTTTGATCAGCGTTCAAAGTAACAACGGCACATACTTCATTGCTTTGAGGAACATTGTATCTTGTTGGATCAAGTCCTTTTGGGCAAGTGAATAAAAGCCTAACATTTGGTACTGGTATCTGTTGAAAAGCCGCTTCTCGTTCAGCTTGATTTGCTACTTCTCTCATCATCATATAACCTCGTGCAAAAGGATTTTCAGAACGAATGATTTCCTCTAATAATTCAAATAATGGCACACTAATACCATCATTTAGAGGATGGTTTCCTCGCTCCGTTACAGCTTCCTCTGAATCGAGAAAATACATCTGTCCATAAAGAGGTTTTTCAAAATTACCTTCTGAAGTTTGTGTTGGCTGTGCAGCTGCATTTATTTTATGATATACCTGGCCGTTGGCAATATAAGTATATATTCCACGGTTATTTATTGTACGGTCATCATCGCACGAATAAGATGCCATTGCATACGATGAGTTTAGATTTTTAATTCTTTTATGAAATTCAGGAGATAAGGGATGTCTATGCGAAAAAAGTCTTGCTAATTCATTTGGAAAATCAGCATGTTGAATATCAATTTTACCCTTCAAACAGCAATCCCCAAATGAGTTATTATTTCTATTGCCTACGCGTTCCTCAGGAAAATGTAACGCTCCACAATGCACGCACGCAACATTAAATTCTCCTAAACGGTGACAAGCAACGTCACTTTGAACAGCTAACTTGTAAGTAGGCTTCAACGAATTCGCTAACAAACGTCTTTGGCGACGAGCATTCCGACGTCGCTGTTCTTCAAGACGCTGTTCCCTGCAAACATGGGTTTCAGCAGCTCGAATTTCATTTGCACGCATTCTTAAATTTTCTAATCGCTGACTTCTTTGATCAGGAGTTTCTTCATTTCATTGTTGACTATTTCTCTGACGCATTGCATTTAATCGCTGACTTCTATCTTCAGGAGTTTCCGCATTTCTTTGTTGGCTGTTTCTCTGACGCATTGCATCTAATCGCTGACTTCTATCTTCAGGAGTTTCCACATTTCTTTGTTGGCTGTTTCTCTGTCGCATATCATCTAATCGCTGACTTCTTTCTTCAGGAGTTTCCGCATTTCTTTGTTGATTAGGTCTAATTCTCTGACGCATTATATCCGAACGTTGACTCCTTTCTTCAGGAGTTTCTTCATTTCTTCGTTGATTTTCTCTTTCGCGCATATTACTCAACCGCTGACTTCTTTGCACACAAGTTTCTTGAGAGATTCGTTGAGTGACTCTTGAAAGATCATCACTCAAACGTTGTTGACGCTCTTCTGCTGTTTCATTCAATTTTTTGTTACGTTCCCGATGAATTCTTTTTTCTTCTGATTCTTGACTCTGTGAATCATTCATATCCATAATAACTCCTATCAATCTATCTCTGCAAGCAACTTTCGCTTTACGCATTGGTCTAGCAGTAGCAGGAGTATCATTACTTTCTTGATTAAAAATTGTTGTTTGGACGACATTATTAAATGTTACCCCCGAGGTTGATGGCAAATCGTAATTAAGAAAGTTGCTAGAAGTTTGTAAGGTATTTCCAGAATTATTTGTAGAAGTTGTTTGCAAAGTATTAATACAAGTCATAAGATTTGTTTTATTGTTTGAATCAAGATTTGTATTTTCAATTTCAGCTTCATAGCATGTTTCAGTATCTTGGGATTCATTTAAATTCGGTATTGGTGGCTCATTTTTATTAAAATTAAACTTACGTCGTTTTGGAGGACGTCCGCCTGGCATCTAAGAAAAAGTTAAAATACACTGAACTGAAGTTATCAATGAACTATTTACAATGACCATAAATATGCGTTGCGGTGCGTTGAAATTATAATAAAAATGAAATAAAGTTCGAGAATAACTGAATTGTGTATATTAGACATAGGTAAGAAAAATACAATAATATTTGGTTTGTTTACATTTTAACAGATTCAGAAAAACATGTGTTATTTAAAAAAATAAATTAAAATCATAACTCACATGTTGAAATAGTAAATAGTAAACATTAAACAGTGGTATTGACCCACCCGCCTGTCTCCTATATTTTTACTGTGTACTTTTGGAATCGTCAAAACTCATAGAAAATGAGTTTTCTCAAAATTGTCACCAAATCCATTGGATTCCTGAGGTAGAAAACCTTTTATAGACAAAGTACGAAGAAAATCGGTAGAGCCGTTTTTGAAATAAAATGACTGGAAATAGGTACATACAA
Source organism: Stictocephala bisonia (assembly GCA_035578905.1). NCBI lineage: Eukaryota > Metazoa > Arthropoda > Insecta > Hemiptera > Membracidae > Stictocephala > Stictocephala bisonia. Next base: position 21,834 of record JAQJVL010007837.1, read on the forward strand.
TTCCTTGCTCGTTTTATAGTATAAGATAACTTAAAACGTCTGATTTAATAATTAGTAATCATTGTTACAATCTATACTATTATATAAAAATGAAATGGTGTCTGTGTGTGTGTTACTCAATCATGCATAAACTACTGGACCCATTCAGCTGAAGTTTTGCATGGACATTCGTAGGGTCTCTGGTTAACACATAGACTTATTTTGAAATACCATCAGGGTACCTCCACTCTAGGTGTTCTAAGAAGTATCAATGCAACCCGTATGGCAATACCAAT
>JAQJVL010007838.1:0-22106 GCA_035578905.1 Stictocephala bisonia
TAGACAAGTTAATATACAAGGTAATAAGGCAGCATAGAAGGAGACAGACCAGATCAGTACAATAAACATATATGTATGATTAAACGAGGTTAAAATATTCAAATAAATATTATAAAACTAAGTAACAAAATAAATATAGAGACACTAAAACAAAACTATGAGACAACAAAATTAAAATAAATGGTCTGTGTTCAAATAAAGACAGTTTACTTACAACAACTACAAAATAAATAAATATAAACACAAGGAAATAATTGAATAAATAGGTACAAATTATCACAAATAGCACAAATTACATAATAAATATTGAAGACAGGTGAACATTAAACAACAATGAATAAATAGAGACAAACAAGTATTTAGAGACAATATAAATAAATAGGTACAATCTAAAATTTTATGTTTTTCAATTGAAAAAAATCATCCATGCTGTAAAAAGGATTCATTAACAGCCAGTTGTAGTATTTATGCTTAAATGTCTTCACAGGGTACTGAATTATTAAATGTCTAAGGGAGTTGTACGTTGTGTTAAACGTACAGTGGTATTGACCCACCCATACAAGTACAGTGGTATTGACCCACCCACCCACCCATACACGTACAGTGGCATTAACCCACCCGCCCACCCATACACGTACAGTGGTATTGACCCACCCACCCACTCAAACACGTACAGTGATATTGACAATATTACCAACACGTAATATGCTACTCAAGAAACCTTCCTGTTTTTGCAAGTTCAAATATAAATTTACTGTAGTAAGCTGAATTTATATTTCACTAGCTAAACCCGGCCACACTTTGCTGTGGTTTAGTCTGATAATAACTATCAGCTTTGATTATATTATTACTTACAAATAGATATCTAATGTAAAAGGAATATTTGTGCCAGTAATTTGGTTAGTTAGTGAGGTCTGCCACTACAGCTGATTTAAACTGTATTATATTTATTGGAATTACACTAGCGCTCCACAATAGACCACAAAACAGCTGGTAATTTGAGACACAAAATTTAACACTGGATGAGAAATCTATCTGTGTGCTTATGAAATCAACGTTATTGGTAATTTTTTTAAATTTAGTGTTTAGAAAAATAAAGGTTTACTGCTTACTTGATTTTATCGGAAATAAAGTAACACAGTTGTTTTTACAAGTAAACAATCATCTGGCCACAGTAAACCTGCAGTATATGATTTGGATATAATATGCACCTAAATCAGCTTGTAAAAATAGCACTTTTTTTAGTACTGACATTAATTTTTATTTACAAAATGTAAATAGGTAGGGAAATGATTGAAATTCCCTGTTCCCATTTAAAATTTTAGGAACTAAATATATAAAAGCACTTTTGTATATAAATGCAATATTGTATAAAAATTTCAAGTGAATCCATTCACTGCTTTTTGAGTTTTGTATACACAAATACATGGAAGTTTGATTTTTACAAATATAGATTTATTTTCAAACTTGTAATCGGATCTTAAAGGAACAGAGATCTAGGGTTAGTGAAAAATTGTGTTTGTCTCATGTTCATACACACAGATTAGAAATCTTCAATCAGAGATCTGAGGTAAAAACCTCAATGGTAATATTATTAGTTAGTTTTAATTCTTAAAAAAAAAAAATTAGAATAAAGATTAAATAGTATTTCTTGTTACCAGTTATGAGAGTAGAAAACAATGATGGCTGCAAGTATTAATGCGGAAGCAATCATCAGAGAAAAAAAGTGACCAACAACTTGTCCAAATGTAACAGGATACAAAATATGGCCTGATGTATGAAACTCCTTTGCAATCCATTTGAAACCACCTGAAAATACACAAAGGTTAATTAATATGTGAGGGCCAGATTCATGTGTAATCTGATTTAAAATTATCCAAAACATCAAAGATCAAAATAAAGTACCTTGCAATTTGAGTGGATGCAATGCTTATAGTGAAGAACATAACATTCATTAGTAAAGTAAAGAGTTAACATATTTTGAAAATTTAAGATTATATTACAAATTAATGATCAGTTATCATTTTGGAATTCAGAATAAAATCATTGACTAAAGAAACAAATAGACTGCTCAAGCCAATGCATTTGTAGCAGACGTGTGTGAGTTCTGCCATCTACCTGAAATATGTTTCAAATAAGAGCTTGGACGACTATTTGGTGTACTATTAGCTCAGCTATTAGTCTCTTCAGTCTGTGCTGGAGAGACAAAGAGAGCAATGAAGAGAGACAAAGAGATAGAGAGAGGGAGACTGCTGACACTACCTGTGAAAACTTAACATGAACTAATTTGACCAAACAGGAAAACTGGCTTCACAGGAGCCATATGACTGGACAATCCTTCTTGTTTCCATAGTCAATTATAAAAGTTAATAAAAGATGAATACCTGAATTATTTTAAATCTGCAGTAAAGTTCAAACATAATTACTTTTAGAAACAGCACCAAATTAGTATACTTTTAAAATTACAAATAGTATCACAAATAACTTTTAAATTACACTGATTTACATTTTATAATTACATTTAATTATATAAGGCTTTATCTAGATGGGTGGGTGAATTTATTTCTAAAACATATAAGTGCCTTGGTGTTGATGACAGTGGGAATGGCAACATTGGAAAGTGGACTAAACAAATAAACAAAACCAGGGGAACAGGATTCAGGACAAACTTGAAATAGACAGAATGTTATGAATTTGATTAGAAATGGCTTCTGATGGAACTTTACAAACAACACTTAGATCTACAACAATATACAATATAAGTAAAAGTACCAAATAAAACTATGGTATTGTGATCGAGATAATTTGGATTTTATACCTTTCCCTCTTTTTGTGTGAGTAACAGGCTTCACCAATCAAAATCAACTAAAACTCAAGATTACTAAACCCAACTGGGAGGCCTATAACTATTTGTGACCAGAAAACTGTCACTAGTGGTGCAGTGATATAATCCAGCTACTTGGGGACAAAGCATTAGGGAGATTGTAGGTGAAATGTTTTATGCTCATTCCTTTTAATACCAACATGGCTTCTGCTCAATGGTTGCCATTTGTGTGGACACCTCTAGAGAGTCTGGGATGTCTATGTTGGGAGGCAGTCAGAGTCCCAATGTTGTGTAGGAAAGCGAACTGAGTATGAGGCTTGTCAATTGGTTGGAAATCAAACCAATAATATGTGGTTCGGATTCCACATAAAGGTGTAGGTCCCTTAATTGCCCTGGTTATTGAGCTATTAATAAATGGCTCTTTCTAAGGGACAGTTGACCTTAGTTAGTAACAATGACTACACTCGTTCATCTCCACTCATCACACTCATTTGCCCCACATATTAATCCATATCTTTACGAACAGTGTCTTAAGTACTGATTACAAATATATCTCTTGTCACTGGGTAAGTAGTGGCAGGAGTGACTGATATGTTTCAATAAGTTTTTATGTGTTTTATGTTTTTTATTGAACTTGTCTTCTCAGTTTTTTAGTACCACCGTAACTATAATTATAGATTGTCATAACTACTTAATTACTTACTGGCAGCTAGCGAGGTTTTCAGTGATTCTGCAACATCAGGTAACTCCCCAGTATACTCATCTTCCACCAAGACCACCTGAATATTGTCTCCTACTTTGCTGGCGTGCCACGAAACTGATCTACCTCTGAGGAATGAGTTCAGATGATCAGTCAGCTGTTGCTTCTTAACAGAGGTGCTTTCCAGTAAGAAGTATACACCTAACACAATAACGAAAAAATGTTGATAAAACCATTTATTTTTAATATTCATATAGAACATATTAAACATTAATTTTTTCCGTTTGCAGGATGGGTCTTGCAAGCTAGTATAGAATGCACCCAGATATTCCTTAGTACTGTAGAATTCCAATTATTTGAATCAATTCTGACCAGACCCCATTCAGATTTAATCAAAAATTCGGATAGCTGGATTTTGTCAATTTTATTTAAATAACAGTCTATTTTATTTAATTACAGTTTGTAATTAAATGCATGTATGTTGAAATGGGATGAAAAATCAATATTTTTAATGACTAGATCATTTATTACAAAATTTATTACAATTTAATTACATAGTACAGTGTACTGTATCCTGTAAACAAATTTCATTGCTTGCTAAACACCTTTTTAGGTACCAAAAGGTAAGCTACTTGACTTTCTTCATCCCCTTCTTTGGCAGCCTGGTCGCCATCTGCTTGACAGAGCGATGTACAATAACATGTGTAGACAATATAGTGTTTGTTCTGTTAAGACATGTTATACAGTGTACAGTATTTATTGAAGCATATTATGCACTATTTATTGTGATAAAGGCACAAATTTTTCTTTTAAACATTAAAAATACCACTGTATGATGTTTTTTGCTTTCAATATTTTTCAGAAAAAAATTAAAAAATAGAAGATTTAAAGATTTATGACATTCTGAAAGCAATTAGCATAATCTGTGATTAAGGTTCTTGGAGTTCGGATAAAATTGGTTCAGATAAAATTCCCACTTTATTTTAATTAATTTCAGAGTATATTCTTATGACCCATGCTCAAGCTTTGAAATAATATTATAGACAGTAATTATTCTTATCAAAGATATTAACATTGTGATATTTGCCATTGTTGTTTTGAGTTAAAAGATTGTTCAACAAGTTTCAAAATCTGCAGTCTGAGTCAGTCCTCAGATGAAGAAAAGCCAATCTTAATTATTGGTGTAGTTAGCTACAAAAACTTGAAGAAAAACAACTTGAAAATGTTAATATTCAATGGTAAGTCAAAATTACTAAAATATCAAAACCGACTAGACCAAAAGCTGGAAAAACACACAGTTGTAATGTACATGACTAACGTGTTTAGATAGGATTAAGTGGGAATGATAGTGTGACTTCTTAAATGATGGGAGGGCTAAAAACTGTGAGAATAAAAACATAAATTTAAATAAAATAAAAGAAGGGAAACATCCAAATTAACATAAAGGAAAGGAGAAAAATGAGGTGAGTGTAGATAAAAAAGATAGTGAACTTCCATCTGATGAAATAAAGTCACAAAACTGTTGAATAACTCTGCGAGAAGGTGGTTAAGAAAAGTTGCTAGATACACTTATAAATAAAAAAAAAAAAAAAAAAAAAAAAAAAATCACTCATCAAACAAAACATGCAATTTACTCGTTTTTATCCAGTCATTAAATTTTCTACGTAAAGTAATGCTTTGTAAAGATAATTTTATTTACCAGCAACATACATCATTTTATTTATAAACTACTGTCATTTACATAAAGATTTGATGTTGGAAAGGTATAGGTAACACATACCCATGTACAGAAAGGTATAGGTAAAACATATACCCAAGTACAGATTTTTGAGAACCATTACATTCTTTTATAGTTTTACGTAATAATCATTGTACTATGTATACAATCTTACCAAGTTTAATACTACTTTTGTCGTGTATAGTAATTTATTGTTTGACTATAGTTCATTCAATGACTATTTTTTAAACCTAGTTTACAAATTGACAATGTCGATTGCTTACAAATACTGAAAGACAATAAAGATTTGAATTTCTTATGATATTTTTCAATGTCGAGGTGGTTAAAGGGAGAGCGGTAGGGAAATGGAGGGGGGGGATGGGGCAAAAGAGCCAAGTGCCTAGCATAGCTTCTCCATAGCATTGTAGTTATAGGAATATGTGGAATATAATAAAAGTACGATACTATATGTACGAATCTGAAATATTCTCAATGTAAAGTCTATGAATATATAAAATAAACTCACAAATATACATACGTAGACATATTGATACATAAAACAATCAACTTGATACTTTGAACTGAATTAATTTAGAACTACATTTTACAAAACACAACTCTAACAAATATAACAAAATTTACCGCAAAGTGGGCAGCAAAAGCCGTGAGGCTGGACTGGTTGCTGGCAGCGAGGCTCAGAACAGGGCACTTTCAAGCAAATCTGTGATCTGAGATACTCATTGCCACATTCACACCAACGGGATTTGTCGCAGGTGTAGCCACTTAACTCAATATTATTGGCTTCGTTACCATCTGCAGTTTGAAATGGGTTCACTCCTCCATAGGACTCCAAAGCATAAGTGTACTCTAGGGTGTCCATTGGCTAAAAATAATAATGGAATTGTTATTTGGAACACTTTTAATTTAAGTAATTGTATAAAGTTAAATGAAGACAGTTTTTTTTATTTCTTGCCAAAATCAGAGAGACGTTCTTTCTATTTACAGAATAAGATAAACTATTAAAAATACTATATTGTTGTTTTGTATAGTTTTGAAATTTTCTTTTTGAACTTTTGGAACCTTTATGGTAATTAGATCGACTCTGTTTAGGTTGTAACAGGAGCAAGATAACAGATTATTAAGATAACTAGATAAATCTGGGGTGTCCATGTTGGTGATAGTCAGGGTCCGGAAGAGAAGTGAGTATAAGGTTTGTTAATTAGCTGAAAATCAGACCAATATTACATGGTTTTGATTTCACGTACGTCCCTTAGTTGCTCTGGCTATTAGATTATTAATAAAAAGCTCTTTCTAAGGAACAGTTGATCTCAGTTAGTAACAATGATCACATTCGTTCATCTACACTCATCACATTCATTCGCCCCTCATATTTGCCCATATCTCTACGATCATCGTCTTACTAATGAATAATAATACTGGTAATAATCAATAACATTTAACTACACACACTCCATTTGGCAAACTTCTCCATAATGTTCTCGTGTTGTAGAAGCTCAAAGTTAGACTTTATTCTGTTTGCTCTAGAATTTTGTATTGAAGATTTTCTACAGATATTTGTGAAAATTGTCTTCTATTTCTTTATAGCATATCCGTCAAAATGTAAGAAGAATTTAGATAAATGATGCACCAATGAGTTCAAATAGTTTTTAAGTTTAAAATTACTTTTTGGAGTAGTTTAAAGTTTTATATAAATACTAGGGGACACCCCTGCACGCTTCATATGCTAACCCTGAAACTCACTGCACTCGACACACCTCGGCCTTTGGCCTCGGCATGTGAAATTTGACTACAAATAATAGTAGATTAACTGTATAACATAAAATCACAATATTACATTTATTTACAGTATCTCACTACACTACTTGCGTTGCTACCTATTTATACTAATAAATAGCTAGCAACTAATAAATACCCAATGGTATTTCTACCCCTTAGGAGTATTTTATCAAGATGAAAATACATTAGTTGTCCTATTTAAGACCTAAAGAAACAGTGTACAAAATGTCAGCTGTCTACCTACATGGGAAGTTGGAGTGAGCTTTGCCTTTTATATATAGAGATACCTAAACTACCTACATAAATGCTGTTGTGTTTCTTTATTTAGTTCAATACAAAACCCCTTATCCTTTATAAGGTTATTATAAGCACTTGTCATATTTCACAATCTTTGGAATACTTAAATCATGTTGTTGTATTCAAACTCTCGAAAGTTTCAATGCTTATTATTTATTAAAACTTTGTCAAACTACAAGAATGAATTGTCTTGAAAGGAAGTAGTCTCTCATGGATATACAAACTTAATCCAACATTTGCCTACTTCAATCTGCAACCTTAACACTTAAATTTGGCTTATACGTACTTAGAGATAAGTAATAACATAAAATTATAATGGCCAATTTATTTTAAATAGTACAACCAAGAATATTTAATTGTACCCTAAACTAAATTAATTGTTTTAAAATAGAACGATATTTTACCAAAGTTTTCAATGAAACAAACTAAAACAGAATTCAGAAAACAAAATATGAATTTTATACACCGTTTTTCCTTTGCCTGTTAAATATCTCCTTTGTAACTCAACATATGAAGAAGAATAATTTCTACTATAGGCATTCATCAAAAGAGAGATACTATTAAAATATATATAAACAAAAATCCTATATTTATTGCCAAACTACTGTGCATTGATTCTTTACATAACAACCCTAGCTAAACTTGAAATTGAATGTAGATCATTAAATATATTATTAACATAGACAGAGAGGGCAAAATGTTAAATTATACTTCACTTCATTATTATTTTTTGTTTGTTTCCAGAGTAAATACACAAATAAAATGAAGGTTTTTATTATCTCACCACTCCATTGACTTCAAGACTGCCAAACTTGACATAATCAGGCATTATGACCTTGTAAGTGGAACCTGCGGGGAACCGCACTGAATCTGATACACAAGGAATTCTCTCAATATCAGGAGTGGCCGAGTTCCAGCCGTCCCAGTTGTCAGGGTCAATCCACTTGGAAGGCCGCACTGGTTTAAAGATAACATCTGAAATTAATCAAATCTGAATTAGCTTACTTATTTAAAAATAAATGTACATATTACTTGATCAAAACTAGTAATAATAGTACATATTAGTAAATAGTAATGTACATATTACTTGTCTAATAATTAGAAAGTATTGCTTTAAGATGTTTAAAGGTAGATTTTATTTAGTTCATCAACATTAAACTTTAAAACTAAATACTTTATTCAAGTAACTTTTATAAATAAATATACACATACTATAAAACCAAACTCAACACCCAATAACTCAACAGTCTGGGCAGCTTGAAAGTAAACGGCTGATGAGGTGCAAATCTAGCTGGCTTTAGATCATGTGTATCTAGATTTATGACATTAATGAAGAAAATTCTTGGATTTGAAAATACTTCAGACAATGTTGTCATAGATTGTGGATGGATCTTGATGGAGCTAGTGAACCAGTAGGAGAAGATGAAATTGTTGCTGCCATGAAAGGCCAAAGAGGGGATAAGAAAGGAGATGACATGGAGTGCGGTAAACAAGAAAAGGGATCACATTGAGGGTGTCAAATACATTGAAGGAACATTGCGCTATTTGCAACAAGACTCCATGAAACAGCCAGGTGCCAAACTAACAGGAAAATACAAACTTCAATTAAACAAAATTTTAAAGATATATCCTATTATCCAAAAACGATATATTCACTCATCACAAAATCTCTGGAATAACAGATTTTTATGACATTTGGAGGGAAATTAGCTTTTGTATAGCAGAGACCTTCTAAAAAAGAATTTCTTCAAATACCTCCTACCTCGTAAGGGTTAGTAACAGTTCCTCAACATTTCCTTTTTCAATAAAAGGAATAATTTTAGGATGCACTTGAAATGAATTATTATGAAAGTATTCATAATAATTATTCAATTATTATGATAAAAAAACATAAACATGAATCAATTTAGTTTGGTTTGGTTAGTTTGGTCTTCATTGTGAAATATTTAAGGTCATTTCTACTACCTCTGACATGATTGTACTAATTTGCACCCCCTAAATTATACTCATAGGGTTTTATAGACCATAAAATTTTGTTATCCAGGAGAAAGGCAGCAGGCAGGAACTTATATTTATGTGATAGTTGAGAGAGAACCATGGAAGGAAAAGCAAGTGTAGAGATCCACCCTTTAGCAAAGAAAAGGCTGTTGGCTAGTGTTCTTACAAGTACAGTACGTTTTTGTCTAGCACAAATTGATTAAAGTATCTTTTATTTATGTCGAAAATTAAAGTAGAAAACAAGAGACATTTCTGTAACTCCTGCTTACCCTGGCCTTCACAATTGGGAGACTTCTTCAGACCAGTAAATTGAATGAGGCCGTTCTTTGGAAGTACTAGCTCTGTATAAGTTGGTAGCACTAATTCTCTGAAGGAGTTTTTACCCTCCGGAAATTGCAGGACAATGGATTCAGATCTCTGCAAGACTATTCTGTCTGTGTCACAAGGTATTCGGCCGACGTTCCAGTTATAAGAGTTGTTGTAGTTGATATTTGTCTGCCATGTGCGCCCAGACCATCGCTTCTCACAGTTCACAAGAGAATCTGAAATTACTGTGCCATCATATACAATTAGTTAATTAAAATAATGCATTAAAAGGGAAATACCAAAAATGCTAAGCTGTTAAATAAAGACAAATATATCCTTCAAAGTACAATACCGTATAAAATCTATTTTACCAGATCATTCTGTAAAGGTAATTTTTAAGTATACATTTGTTCACACACATAGGCAATTAATTATATACTGATATTCTACAGAATGTAACAAACACTTTTTTTAACATTCCCTTAACATAAAGCATTCAAGTTTTTATATCAATATTATCCCTAAACATTACATTTCTTTATGTAAATATAAAACATTCATCTTCACAATGAGCTAAAATAGAGTTGTACACAAATTTTCATTGGCAGTTAATGTGTTGTGACATTTACGTTCTTCGTTTATCCCTTAGTCCCAAAAGGTTCCCAAAGTAGTGCTTGAGTTCTGAAAATTCTCAATCTGAGGTAGTCCATCCAATTATTGCCACTGGTCTGATTCTGTGGCTTTTGACATCACAAAAGTTCTTGGGCAATTGTCGCAACTCAAGTTTCAATGATTACTACCTTCTTGCAACTGAAGCACACCCTAACAACCTGAACCCATAAATAACAGTGGCATTGACCCACTCATCCACCCATACACATACAGTGGCATTGACCTACCTATACACATATGGTGGTATTGAACCATCTGCTCATCCATACACGTACAGTGGCATTGACCCACCTGTTCACCCATACACATACAGTGGCATTGACCTACCTATACACATACAGTGGTATTGACCCACCCGCCCACCCACACACGTACAATGGCATTGACCCACCAGTTCACCTATACACATACAGTGGTATTGAACCATCTGCTCACCCATACACGTACAGTGGTATTGACTCACCTACCCACCCATACATGTACAGTGGCATTAACCCACTTGCCCACCCATACACATACAGTGGCATTGACCTACCACACACCTACCAATACACATATGGTGGTATTGAACCATCTGCTCATCCATACACGTACAGTGGCACTGACCCATCAGCCCATCTATAACGTACACTGGTATTGACTCACCTGCCTACCCATACATGTACAGTGGCATTGACCCACTTGCCCACCCATACATATATTGACCCATCCGCACAGATACAGAGGTACTGAATGTGAACATCATAGTTCCATTATGTAGACCTAAGCTGACAAATACAATTTGGGTTCGTATGTAAATGGTTAACTACTAATTTCATATCGGAGTATTATTTATCACAAATCTTGGGTTAAAGCAATATTTTATCATTAATTAATAATTTTACTATACATAAATTGAGATTAAAACATTTAGATGGTATAATATACCATTTCAAATGGAGTACTTTACATGTTATGTACTACTATTTTTAAATCTGAAGTATTATGTTATAATAATGATAGCAAACTTATAATTATAAAATTGACCTACCTGCTTGCACATGTACAGTGTTATAAACCTATCCACCCATCTACACATATAACGTACACACTGTACATGCATGGGTATATGGATAGGTGGGTCACTACTACTGTACATGTATGGTTGGGTGGGTAGGTCAATATCTCTGTACATGCATGACGGTCAATACAACTATAAATATGTAGAGGTGGATCAATTTTGTAAGTATAAAATTAGAAGTTTGCTGTCATTATTTATGTTGTATTTTGATATTATTGCCTGGCCAGGCATTAATGTTATCCAGTTACATATCGGTGGGTATGTGGGTCAATGCCACTGCACATGTATGAGTGGGCAGATGGCTATTAGTTCTTTTATACTCTGTTTCATCCTAAAAACTTATTTTTTTTCTAACAACACAGAAAAAAAAATGTAAAAACTAATAAGCTAAAAAATAGTTTTTAACAAATCTATAAATATTTTTGCCATCCCATTTCAAAAGATTGAGGTATAAATTAATCTCAAGTTTTATAAAATTATGTATACACCACAGACTTAATTACTATTTAAAAAATTTGTAAGATAATTAAATGAAATATCTCCAAAATTGATACTGTGGGTTTTTATTGCTTGGTGAAACTGCAGTAAAAAAAAATAAATAAATAAATAGAACAAAAATTGACTAAACTGTTTACCTAGAATTCATTTAAAAAGAATTTCACAATTCAATTAAATGATTTTAAATTCAATAACGTTGTGAACAAATAAAAGTTTACAGCATTAAATTATTAGTTTGTTCATAAAATACACATACAATAGTACTAACCCACCCACCCACCCACCCACCCATACACGTACAATGGTACCTATACAGTTTTGAACCAGATTGTCAAGGATACATATATTTATTTTACTATAGATTATTATTTTTAAATATACATTGCTTACCTAGCAATAATACTCCCACTAAGTTTATAGGATCCATGACAGCCGCAGACTAGGACTTTTATCAACATATGGTTTCTGTTGTATCAGTGAAATTTAAAACCTCCTGAACATATGGCAGATTATCAACACTCAGAAAACATGTTCTAGTCAATTCATATCGAACAATTCAAGTTAATTATTTGACAAAGAGGATGTCTTAAACATACTTGGTTTTTAAAAACATTGCTAGTATTCAAGTTCTGCATTTTAAAAAGGATCTTGTTTGCTAATTAGTCTAAAAGTATACTTATAATTTTTAAAGTTATCTAATATTTTAGACTAGTTTTTAAATAAGTTTTTTGTTAATAATACATTTTACTTAAAATATTACAAGTATATTTTACGTTATAGATGCTGTCATGAAAAATGTGTAGATTATGTAAATATCATAGAACCTTAAGAATCACTACGGGTAAAAAACTTGGAGCTGATTACAGCTTTATTTAAAAATTTGTTGGGACGTATTGATCAGTAATAGCGTGTTAATAACATATTGTGTTAATAATTATTATAGGATTTTAATAAATATAACAGGTGTTAATCTAACAGAAATACTACAACACTAACCTAAAATGTTTCACTTTACATTTTATTTTACGTAAAATTATATTTAAAAATTCTTAGCAGTACAATAAGAACAATACATGCAAGTAAAGTGCATGACATGACACTGATTACGTAGAGACAAGAATATGTTATCTAATGTGAATTGAATATAGTTTGTCTGTAATGAACAGTAGATAAAATTGGCCAAAGGAAGGGATAAAATTAGTTAAAATAAAAAAGGAAAAGCACAACAATTATTATGTTTTGAGCTATGAGAAATTTATCTGATTCCACACTAGCGCCTATGTTGGCTAAGCTTGAATAACCAGCTACAAGATAACTGGCTGTATATTTTTGGATAAGGTAGAGTATGATATTTTTGGTTGGTACACCTGAGTAAGACCAACAAAAATGTGGAATGTTTTATTTATTTCGGTTAGACTAACATAATGTCTCCCTACAATAAATGATGTTGATGTTCTTTCAAGAAGCGCTTCTCATTTTACCAACCTTCTCAATTCTCCCCCCCACTAGTCTTCTAAATTCCTTGATGGGGGTATTCAGCGATTTCATCATGCTTTTAAATGTTATAAATAAAACAATATTATATATGTATTTTACAAATGTACCGACATTTATTTACCCATTATGAACTGATTTACAAATTCCACATTAGTGCAACTCAGTGCTGCCACAGATAAAAACAGAGGTCACTTTCTTCTGGCCAGAGCAATTGTACATCGTTATGAATCTGTAGTTATAATTACTACGTTTATCCTCGGGGATTTTGGGGGAATAATTGGAGGGAGTGACAAGGCTGCTGGCCTTGCAATCACTATGGCAAACTGGAAAACTAACCTACTCGACACACTTTCAATGCAATACTGCATGCAGCCTCTGTTTCTTTCTTCTCTGTGGTGTTGCACATTACTGAATCTTACCCTACAGATTGAAATAAGTAAATCAATTGTTCAATAATTCATACTTATATTAATGCATTTGTATTCAATAATGTACTTTCATAACAAACGCAGAATGGAACAAATTTTCAAGATCTTGTTTTGTAACTAAAATAAACCTTCATATATGGAGGGTTCAGAATTAAAGTGAACCAAGTCCATTTTTTGTTTTTTTTTAGTTAGCAGTGCCACAACATTTTAAATGTCAGTATAATTTCACTGCATTAACAAACCAAGTCCTAGTTCTCATTGTTGCCACTAGGTAGCAGTAAGTCTCAATGCACACTGAGAGAATTGTGAAATTATTCAGAACACAAGTGAACCAAGTCCAGCTGTCCTTTGTTTACTGTTTCTTTGTTGTTTCAGAGTGTGTTGCTTGTATTAAATCTGAGTTTTCTAGGACAGATTAATAGTTCTAGGTATATTAATAGTTAATACCAGTTGTCTTAATCTTGTTACATTGTCCTACAATGGACTTTTCTTCTGGATCTGGAGAAGAATGGTCGCCAGAAAAATGTTATACAGGTAAGTTTAATCTTACAATTTTTAGGTTAGGTTAGCTAACTTTGATGTCAGTGTTGTTGGTAGATAAAAAATGAGTTACCATACCAGTACAAAACGTTTCTGTAGACTAGTTACATTATTTGCAGTAAAACAGCAGTTGTTAGTCAAGTTTTACTTTTTAGGTAGTGACTCATCTGATGACAGCGAGATTGCTCCATCTGCCAGATTAGAACGACGGCTTACGAAGTCAAAAAAAGGCAGACCACAATTTTCTTCAGAACCCACCACATCCGGACAAGGCATCAGGGTCAAAGAAAAAGGTACGAACAGTATGTGTGGATTTAATTTTGAGAAAATATTAGGCCTACATAGGATTTTTTAAGTAGCTTTGTATGTTAGTAAAAAAAACCAAAGTCTACATAACAAAATGCAAACATTTTCAAAATCAAGTATTTAAACACTAAAACTCCATTCTTAGTTCCTTAAATATCTTGAAATATGGTATCTCTTTCAGGTAGTGGAGGAAGTTCTTCGGCCATTGTACTACCTTCATCGGATGACGATGACTTCATTCTTCCATCAGATGATGAGGGGAGGCCTGGCATCAGGTTTGTGCAGAGTTGCAACCCTCCCACAACTACAGCCAGTACAACAGCTCAAGTGGTCTTACCAGCAGCCTCCCAAGCAGGTAGGCTACCCAAATGGTGTATGGCATAAAATAGGAGCACAGCAATTTTTCAGAGGAAACAAAAGTAAAAATTAAATCAAACAACTTTTTAGTTCTTTTTACAAATAAATTCACGTATTCAAATCAAATACATGACCCTAAATAAAATGTACTGTTCATTTTTGTATTTCGTTTTGTTTTCAGATGGAGAAGATCGGCCTAATGAAGAGGTTCCTAGAGGACGTAAGCGGCCAATAAACGAATCTAACTGGAAAATCAACAAGCGGCTCATGTGACTAACAGGAAAAAAGACACAGAAAAAAACCCACTGAACTGGCTAAAAATGCGATGGTTGAGATTTGAAAAGGGTGAACCGTTTAAAATGAAGTTCAAGGAGTCCTTTAGTGATTTGGAATCTTTTCGCACAGTTGACCTTGTCAAAAAAAAACAAAAAGGAATAAAAAGCTTATTAGATGTAGAACAGGATTTACTGTACCCAACTCGCAGAGCCATGAACCACAAGAAGAAAGAAGACATGATTTCACTGCTGCCTTACATTCCTCCCATCCATCATGCTTTTTTCCGAGGTCTCCCAGGCCCATTGTTGACGCGGTTGAGTGGAGAATCCCTCGAAGACGCAGCAGGAGATGACATCCTTCATGATGAATACATTTATGTTGATAAAATTGATTAAATCTCCATGTTAACTGAAGTTATGTTTTTAAATACTTAAATTGACATGTAAGTTACTTTTGAACAAAAAATAAAGTAGTTTTTAATTGTACTTAGAGTTGGTTCATTTATATCCTAAAAAATTTCAGAGCACAAACAGACCAAGTCCACTTTTTTACTTTAAAATATTTTTTTTCTTACAAAAGAAATTTTTTTTAATTATGAAAGCTACTTCATTGTCTAAGTTAGTCCTTAAACTTTTAAACTGAATGTGAAAAAAAATATTGCTACACTTTGGGATTCAACCAAAAGCCTTCAACTTTAACCCTCTGTAACTCAGAATCACATTTTGTGGACTTGGTTCACTTTAATTCTGAGCCCTCCATATGATATATAATTTAAAAAATCCCAAAATAAGGTTATAATATTTTATAACATTTTAAAATGATTAAAAACTGGTTTTTACAAAACCAATACCTGTAGCTGGATAATAAAAGACACACTTTTTGGCTAATAGTTTAACAACCTTGGTTATGGAACTTGATAATAGAAAGTGCTACATAATCTGGCATTATATTACTCTAAATAAATTACACAAATCATCAAGATAAATCAACAAATTTTACATGTTATAAAAGCTTTATTTTATTATTTACTTCAGTTAAATTGTACAAACACTGTTATCACAGTCACTTCAAATTCCCTCACTACCTTTGATACCAAACAGCTCGAATATTTTGTTCAACTTAGGTTATTGGATTCCTCAATCCAGGAGAAGTGTCAAAGTGTAAATAACTTTAATCTAATGTTTTCTCTGTCATAACAGATGAGTATGACAGAGATACTAGATGTCATACTCTGTATCTGTGTCTTTTGGAGAAAGATAACATCTTAGAAATTTCGCTAGTTATTCTTATAAATATTATGCTGTATTTAGAGATCATTGTCAGTTAGCTGAAAATCAGACTAACACTACTAGGTCTGGATTCCACGTAAAAGCTATATGTCCTGTAGTTGCCCTGGCTATTAATAAATAGTTCTTTCTGAGGAACAGACGACCTTTGTTAGTTACAAGGACTACACTCATTCGCCCCATTTCTTTCCAATCGGCGGCTTAATAATGAATGAAACAGAAATTAAGTTATAGCTTTTTAACTAGAAAAGACAAAACTGTGAGTTTTTTTAATTGCCTAAATAAAATGTATACAGTAATTAATTAATATTTTTAGATAATAAGTATGAAATTCCATTAAAACTGATTGTTTAACAACATTACTCATTGAATTAGTCACTCTAGTTAGATTAAATGGATTTTGTTTATTATTAAATTTGGATAGATTGGATGTGGATGAGCTAATTTGAATTTTAATTACTTTTGAAATTACTATCTTTATTTATTAGCATTTGATTATAAGGTTGATAGTTCTAAAATTATTTCTTTTTAATTTTAATGAAAAAGTTATAACTTAGATTCTGTTTTATAAGAATGTGTAATGGAATTTTGGAGTTGCTATCTTTTTTCCAAATGAACAAACAAATCAAATTTTTGTATAGAATCAGTCTAAAAGAACTGGACTCAAGTCCCTGGGCAGGGCTCAGCAAAATTATAATCAATAACTTCGAGGAAAAAAGAAAAATATGAATTTATTCATCACAAAGTTGAATTTTGTTTTTCACATTGTGTTTTTATTCAAACAATTGTTGTCACCTGTTTTTTCAACTTGTACGCTTATCAGAGGTAGAGATGCATACAAGGTGGCACATAATAGAACAGTAGTTGCTGCCGGTAATGTTTTACATTTGTAGACTGGCCATAGGCCGACCTAGTGGGTAATTCGGCTTCATTTAAGCTTGCTTATGTGGAACGGTTATTCTACTGTCCCTCTACGCCCTTGCTTAGCACAATTCAATGAGCATTTGCTTTCCAAAGCAGGTGTTTCGATACTGAATTGACTTCCTAGTAACATCAGACAGGGGCCCGATGCAAAAAGGTTCATGACCTGTAACACTTTCTGCTGCAACACGTTTTACTTTGTTGGTGAGTTCATGAACCATGTCAATTAAAATACCCCATTTTTAACTTCACACACCAGTTGACATGGGCCTGCAGGCCTATGGGTCAACTTTATTCAACGAGAGAAGTACCGACTGTTGGCTCAGTGGGGATTCAAACCTTGGACCTTGCCCTCTGCAGTCCGAAGCCTTATCCACCGAGCCACCATTGCCGGGAAGTCGTGCACATGATATACGGTATATGTAAATACTAATGACAATAAATAAATATTATTATTTATAAGCTAAAAGAAAACCAGGCGGCATCAGAATCTATACACAAGAATAACTGTTTTGTACAAATGTTATAGTTTATTTATTGAATATCCTGACTTGACAGAGCACTCTTACAGCAAATGCTTGAACTACGAGGATTGTGAGAATGCTATGTCCAACGGTGTGACAATGACGTGCAACGATAGCGACACCTTTATGTCTTGCATTGCTGTCATGTTTCAGTTCTTTAAATGAGCCTGTTTTATAACCGACTTGTTTGATTTTGTGAATTTGAGTGCGAGTAAACATATAATGATTGTAGACTATCTTGTTGTTTACATTGTCTTTCATTTATCTATTGTTCTTTTGCATTATTGTTTGAACCAATTAAAAATGCCCCCTCAAACGGATTACTACCTCAACTAGTAATCACTGCACTGTCTGTTGAATGTCAACCGCAGTACTCTTAGCAACTCCGCTCGTCAAAGCTAAAATAAAGTGCCACTAAGTGTGGTCATGTGAAGTCGAGGTATTTATTAAATGAAGTATAGCGCAGACATTTAAATGTTATGATTGTTTCGTTTTAATCCTAAGACAACTATTCTTTTCTAAGCAAAGCATTGTTAATTTTTAATTCAACAGCTGATTTAGTTCAATAGCTTTCATGAGTATTGCGAAGAGTTAAGCCCTGACATCCTTGTGGTGACGGAGCATGCTTTCAATGCGGAGACAATTGGGCTATTCAAAATTTCCAATTACAATCTGGCAAATTCCATACACCGCGAAAAACACAAGGGAGGTGGCGTGGCTATATTTGCAAAATTGGGCTTAAAATTTGAAACAATTAACATTAATTACAGCTCCGACCTTGACTTCGAAGTCAATGGTATCAGAATTTATAAAAATTGTGGAGACACCATTTTGGTCTTCGGACTTTATAGATCACCAAATGGCTGCTGCAATACCTTTTTTCAAAAATTTGATTCTTTTCTAAATTTCTTGTGCAGAAAAAAACAAAAATTTCTGGTTATCGGGGACTTTAATATTGATGTTTTGGACCACGTTCACCCCCAAACCCAGCGGCTTCGCGACGTATTAGGTTCATTCGGCTTACAATGGTCAGTGAACACGCCAACTAGAGTCACTGCAACTTCTAAGACATCCATTGATAACGTAGTCACCAACATACTCGACTTTGAAGTTTCTGTAATTGACACGGCCATCGCCGACCATTTTGGGCAGCAGGTTATTATCCGTGGATGTAAAACAAAAGTTCAATCCCCGACGGTTAATATTCGTAGGACCGTACATCCTGGGAATATTGACCGTCTAGTTAGAAATCTTCAGAAGGAAAACTGGTCTTGTCTGGACGGTTTTGATGATATTGATGCCATGTTCGGTGCCTTCAATCACTGTCTAGACAACCACCTTAACTTGAGTTGCCCCTTCAAAAATGTCAAAACCAAACAAAAACCGGAAAGAAATTCCTGGGTTACTCAGGAAATTCTTTCGTCAAGGGAGCAACTAAAATTTTATTATTCAATTTTCAGAAAAACAACAAACGAAAATTTCAAATTGTCCTTTCGAAATTACAGAAAAATTTATCGAAAAAAAATTAAGTCTGCCAAAGCTAAAAAAATTGAGGACATTTTGAAAAATCAGAAAATTTTTCTAAATCTGCCTGGGGCATAATTAATAACGCAAAAAACCCCATCTCCAAAAAAACAAAAATTGAAAAAATTCGTCTGGGAGACAAATTTATTGAAAATCCGTCAGAAATAGCCCGAGAGTTCAGCAAGTTCTTCTCCCAAGTGGCTTTTTCTGATCAAAAATTAGAAGGCGCCCAGGCCTTCCCCCATCCTTCAATGGGACCCGTGACATCCATGGTACTCACCCCTGTAACCGAGGACGAAGTGGCCCGTGTGATTCAGACACTTAACTCAAAAAAATCGTGTGACATCAATGGAATGTCTACATGGTTACTCAAAAAATGCTACAGGCAGATTTTGAAACCACTGACAAAATTAATAAATTTTTCTTTTGCGTCCGGACGCTTCCCCAACATTCTAAAAATTGCAAAAATAACGCCGGTTTTTAAAAAGGATGACCCTTGCCTGACCAGCAATTATCGTCCTATATCAATTTTACCAGTTCTCAGTAAGGTCTTCGAAAAAACATTTTTGAAAAGACTCGACGGTTTTTTGGAAAAATTCGATATCTTGAGCGAGAAACAATTTGGCTTTAGAAAAAATAAATCGACCATCGACGCCGTTACCAAACTAGTCGAGATGGTTGTGGACGGACTTGAGAAGCGAGAACATGTGCTCAGCATATTTCTCGATCTTTCTAAGGCCTTTGACTGTGTGCATCATGCGACACTGTTGCGCCAGTTAGAGGCAAGCGGAATCCGCGGCCTACCGCTCGAATGGCTTGCATCCTACTTACAGAACAGACGCCAACTCGTGCAAGTGGAAAATGTCAAATCTGAAAGCGTAGAAATTAAATATGGAGTCCCTCAGGGATCAATACTTGGACCGGTCCTCTTTCTTATTTACGTCAACAGGCTGAACTCTCCAATCCAAAATGGAAAGGTTGTCCAGTACGCTGACGATACGACTCTCTGCATTAAATCTAAAACAGTTGATGGCTTAGAGATTGATTCTTATGTGATGCTAAGTTCTTGCATTCAGCATTTTTCCGGTATCAATCTACACATAAACAACGCAAAATCAAATTTCATCAAATATTGTCTCACTCAGAGGGAGGACGAAGTTCTTCCAAATGTAGTAATAGATGATGCTCTTATAGAGAATGCAGATTCTACTAAGTTCTTGGGAATGTACCTTGATCGAGGGCTGACCTGGGATGACCACATTGATAATGTCTGTACAAAGGTTACCTCAGGCATTTACGTCTTACGTAACCTCACAAAATTTTGCTCCCTCGATGTCTTAAAAATGGCCTACTATGGCCTCATATATCCCCACCTATCGTACGGGATAAGACTCTGGGGTAGCTGCACTGCAACCAAATTCGAAAGGGTTTTTCGGCTCCAAAAAAGAGCTATTAGAATCATTTCAAAATTACAAAACAGAGAGTCGTGTAGAAACGCCTTCAGGGAGTTGGGAATACTAACTTTGCCCTGCCTGTACATGCTGGAGGCGCTCCTGTACTGTCAATTTAAAACTGAATTGGTTCAGGGCAGGGACGTCCATCAGTATGAAACTCGTGGCAGGGAGAATTTCCGTAGAGTCCGGTGTAGAACAATGGCGTCTGACCGCCTTCCTGCGCAGGTTGGGGTTGGATTGCTTAATCAGCTCCCTGAAGATATCAAAACAAGCCATAGTTTCAATACTTTTAAATATCGTTTAAAAAACCTCTTGATGTCAAGAGTCTTTTACTCGGTTGGCGAGTTCATGGAAAGCCGCTGGGAATAAAAATTCAAAATTTGGCCCCAATGGCACTGGTGTAAAGTATGAATGTAGAATGCCTGTAATTTATGTACGTACGGTTGATAGAGTGGTAGAATAGAGTAGGCCTTTATAACAATTTTGAATTTTATTAAAATATTATTTATTATATATTTTTATTAAAATATTATTTATTATATATTTTTAAAACACATATTGACCTTTGCAATACGATGTAATAATTGTTAATACTGCAATAAAAAATTGATTGATTGATTGATTGATCTCAAAAAATTGTTGTTTTTTACTGATTGTTAGTTGATGTAGTTTACCTGTGCCTCATTTTTCATAAAAATAGCAGCTCATTAGCACCACCCTTTAATTTGTAAACGAAAAATTTTGCACTCTCATAGAGGAGGATTAAATAATCATGTAATTAAATATTTGATAATTTAATCCTCTTATTTTCCACAATACTATTAATTAACTTGCTTTAGCACTCCTTCCTATGTCCCTACAACACTATACTTCCATTTTCTATTGGATTTTGATCCAATTTGTCTTTTTTAAATAATGATATAGAGTAAAAGAAATAACCTCTTTGTTTCGCCACCAATCCTTTTTCTGTTTTCCACAACCGATTTTGAAGTTTTCACTTGATCTTCAGGTGGGACAAAAACTTCACTTATATACTAAACCAACATTAAATTTACTAATCTAAAACACAAGGATTGACAGTTATTTGTTAGCATTGGATTGGTCATGATTGGTAGATGGTAGCT
>JAQJVL010007839.1:0-22108 GCA_035578905.1 Stictocephala bisonia
AGTAACCTCTAGAACAGGTAGTGTGTCACTTGCTGAGTAAACCTAAGGGGTTCTGTTTAACTTAACAGCGTCTCATGAGATCCCTGGGATTCCCAACTCCAATAACTTAGAAACTTTTAGAACAGGTAGTGTGCCACTTGCTGAGTAAACCTAAAGGGTTCTGTTTATTGGAATTCCCAACCCCAATAACTTAGTAACCTTTCTGTGTCACTTTCAGAGTGAACCTAAGGGATACTATTTATCTTAACAGCCTCTCAAGAGGATACTGTAGTGTCTAACTGCATTTCTTCGGTTGAGGATTTACATAATCTTAAGAAGAGCTAGTTTACCTCTTTCTCAGTGAACCTCAAGAGAAAGGTTTGTTTATATCAACCTCTCATATGAACACTTTAATTCTTATCCACAATAAATTGTAGCTAGTCCATCTAGTGTGTCACTTTCTGAGTGAACCTTATGGGTTATATTAACCTCTCAAGTGAACACTGCAGTTCCAACCACTTTACGTAGTAGTCTGCAGAACAGCGAATGTGTCGCTTGTTGAGTGAACCTCAGAGGTGTTGTTCGTCTTTATCACCCTCTTAGGAGAACACTTTACGTAGTCCTTAATTACTTTAAATAGTCACTTCAAGAGCAGCCAGTGTGTCACTTGCACAGCTTGTTATCATAAATATTGTCATGTTGTATCTTAACTTTGACAGTTTTTGAACAACTTATAAGATTTGTTTTCTCTGTGATGGTGAAGTTGTCTGAGAGGGTAAAATTGTTTGTGGGTAGTTTCTACAAAGCAGTTTGCTTAGTTCTTTAATAGTGTAATGATAGTAAACTATTTGAATCAATAATATAAAGTAAGTTGATAAACTTACTAACTATTTATAATGTATGTTTTATTTGTTATGTTTTATCTTTAATCCTCCTGAGTCCTTTCGTACTTATAGAATGACACATTTTATGAAGTAGTGAAGAACTGAATATGGTTAGAGGTTTGTAGTAGTGAAAGCTTAATGTCCTTTGATAAGTAAATGTAGAAAATATGTCTTGAGTTCTTAGATAAAAATAAGTTCAAAAAAGAAAAAATACAATGCTGCCATCAGTTGCCTAACATACAGCTACTAGAGATCGGGTTTGTTTTTCGAATAATATGACCTTAAATAAGAACATTAGGCGTTTAGTACTATAGACGCGAATATCTGCTCAGGACTCAAGGACATGTTGCATTGTGTACATGTATAAGGACATTAGCCTTTAAAGACTACAAACGGTAATTTATAACAAGGACTCATGAGGATAAATAATTTTTTAATTTATTTTGAATCCTTACAAAAAATAACAAAATCAAATTAAATAAAAATGTAAATATCAATAATAAACTAAAAGATTAAACCGCGATAATTATATAAATTTTTTTGTAGAAGGTTTTAAAAAGGATTAAGTAACTAATTACACTTATTGTAAATTGATGAATCCTTTTCCATTTTCAGTTTTAAATGTATTCAGTTTCTATCTTCGAAGTTAATTTATTTTGTAATATTGAGGAATACGATTAAAACATACACAATTAATACACAAACTAAAGTTATTTAGTTGTAACAATTTTGATTTAAAGTTTATGTTTTGACTGTTTTATCATTTTTCGTTTTTTTTAAGGAAATACGACTACCGTCCATATATAATTTAGTGTATGTGTATTGACACATACAATATTCCTTTTAGTAACTAATTAAATAAAGACATAATTTGGTCTGTATGTTGAATTTACAACTATACACATATAATGTGACAAACTTGTTACAAATTATGTTAACTTAAATTAATTTTATCCTTGTATTAGATTCCAATTAGTGAACCTCACAGGTTATTTAGTTGATACTGACAACAACCGACAACAATATACTGACAACAACCGACAACAAGATACTGACAACAACCGACAACATTATACTGACAACACCCGACAACAAGATATTGACACCAACCGACAACATGATACTGACAACAGCCGACAACATTATACTGACAACACCCGACAACAAGATATTGACACCAACTGACAACATGATACTGACAACAGCCGACAACAAGATATTGACACCAACCGACAACAAGATACTGACAACACCCGACAACATTATTCTGACAACACCCGACAACAAGATATTGACACCAACCGACAACATAATACTGACAAAAGCCGACAACATGATACTGACAACAGTCGACAACAAGATACTGACAACAACCGACAACATGATACTGACAGCAACCGATAACAAGATACTGACAACAACCGACAACAAGGTACTGAAAACACCCGACAACAAGATACTGACAACACCCGACAACAAGATACTGACAACAACCGACAACATGATACTGACAGCAGCCGACAACAAGATACTGACAACAGCCGACAACAAGATACTGACAGTAATTGACAACAAGTTACTGACAACACCCGACAACAAGATACTGACAACAAACGACATCATGATACTGACAGCAACCAACAACAAGATACTGACAACAACTGACAACAAGATACTGATATTTAATCAGGTCCCATGTTGTAAATAATAATTTTCTGTCAGTGGGAACGTAAACCTGAAAAAAATTAAGTATTTAACTCAATTTAAACGTGTTAACTATAGTGTAAAAAGCATTCAACTTAAAGATGATAAAATCTATCGGTTAAATATTTATACACTAGATCAACTGTATAATTTAATTAGGGAAATTTTGATTTTATTAACTGTGGCTCGTTTTATGAATTAAGCAGTACGTATCTTGGGATTTGTGGACAATTAATTATACACACTTTTCAACCTTTACATGGCAACTTTTGAATAAATACGCGTATCTATTTAAAGGCGGGCCTTTTGAATAAATATATGCCTTTATTTAAAGGTGGAGTTAGGACTAGAAGTCCTTTCTTCCTCTCAACCTTGAACCTTTCTATAGGAGATTTAAAGACTGCTTAATTCATCACACAACTAAGCACTTTTACGTAATGAAGCAATTTACTTGCAATTTATACTTAGTACCTAACATATAACTGCACGGTATCTCCCACTACTTCCACGTCATGGTCAACTGGTTTACCATGTATGTAAAATTAAATGAAAATCATATTGTCATAATTACAATGTAAATAGCGCACATTATTTCAAAATTCAGTATTCAAGGTATGTTTCTTACTACTGCATTCCGTGCTTTTAAATTTCATATACCTTTTTTTATGCTTTTCTTTAGAAATATACTTCATACTTCATGTAGAGAAGATTTTATCATTTATTTAATCAATATAAGGAATTTGATAAATGTCCTTTTAAAAACAACTCTTTAAAAACAAACACGTATGCCATTTTAACCACTGAAATTACCTATACAAAGTATACATTAGATATAAAAGTACTTCTAAGTTCAAAACATTATTTACATTTCCTTAAACATAAAAAAGTGAAATGTTTATTTCAACAATAATAACACGTCACTCTCAAATGTGTGAAGAGACTTCAAATTTTATTAAACAGTTTTGTTTAGTAATTCAAGAATTATTTATAAATGCAAGACAATTTAAAAAAAAAGAATGCAAGAGGAGTTTGTAAGTCCAATGAAATCTTTAAAAGACGTGACCCAGATAAAGTTAGCTGAAATTGTAAGACATTTAGAAGATTATATTTTAGCTCGTCTTGTGTCCTAGGTGAAATTACGAGGTGACTATTAAAAGTAATAGTGTACGAGTATAATGAACAAGGAAACCCCTCCTCCCACCTGCATTGAGATGTTTGTAAAATGTCATTCAAAAACATATGACTATAGATTAGTAGAATATTATGTTACTGAAATAAAAGTAGTATATATTCTAAGACAAATGAATTTCAAACATTTATTTTTTTTGGAAAATGTAAAAAAGATCTAACTGTGATGATTGGAGAAGACATATAATGATACTATATGTGATGAAGATTACCTTGATACTTTATGCTATTTTGCTTTATTAAATAATAATATTAAAAGCTTGTTTAGAATGTCATCTCGCTTAAAGTTCTTTATTCATTATTATCATTTAGATATGAGACGCCGACACCACATTGTGCGTATTTAAAGGCGAATATAACTGATTTCATCATTATGAGTATGAATAAGGGAAAAGGTAGGGAAAAGATGGGCGAAATGCCGTCAAAATTTGGGATTTCTGCGTCAAATTGACCTTTGGACCCACTTTCCTGGCCTCTGATTGGTCGAGAGCGGTCACGTGACTTTTCCAAGATGGCGGCGCCCATTTCCCGCCAAATTTTCTAACCTCACTTTTCCTAACCTCAAATTTCCCGCCAAATTCCCAAATTCCCGCCAAATTTCCTAACCTCACTTTTACTAACCTCAAATTTCCATTTCCCGCCAAATTTCCTAACCTCAAATTTCCCCCAAATTACCCAATTTCCCTCACATTTCCCTCAAATTCCCCAAATTACCCGATTTCCCTCACATTTCCCCCAAATTACCCTCAAATTCCTAAAATTACCCTCAAATTTCCCACAAATTCCCAAATTACCCTCAAATTTCCCCCAAATTACCCATTTTCCCTCACATTACCCACATTTCCACCCAATTTCCCTTGTTATACGATATAAGATACACTTTTTTTGTCCAATATGGCGTCTTTTTCCATGATATACTATATAAAATTCACTTTTTTTGTCCAATATGGCGTCTTTTTCCATGATATACTATATAAAATTCACTTTTTTTGTCCAATATGGCGTCTTTTTCCATGATATACTATATAAAATTCACTTTTTTGTCCAATATGGCGTCTTTCCCGCCCATAACAACTCACACCCCGTGGGAAAATTCCCTTCCCAAAATTCCCTCATCCAAGATGGCAGTCTTTCCCGCCCATAACAACTCACACCCCGTGGGAAAATTCCCTTCCCAAAATTCCCTCATCCAAGATGGCAGTCTTTCCCGCCCATAACAACTCACACCCCGTGGGAAAATTCCCTCCCCAAAATTCCCTCAGCCAATATAGCGGCCTTAGACTATATAAAATGAACTTTTTTTGTCCAATGTGACGTCTTTCCCTCCCAAAATTCCCTCCAAAAATTCCTTATCCAATATGGCGGACTTTATACTATAATAAATGTATAAAGATGACAACCGGATCCAAGATGGCG
Source organism: Stictocephala bisonia (assembly GCA_035578905.1). Lineage (NCBI taxonomy): Eukaryota > Metazoa > Arthropoda > Insecta > Hemiptera > Membracidae > Stictocephala > Stictocephala bisonia. Next base: position 5,172 of record JAQJVL010007839.1, read on the forward strand.
GTCTTTCCCTTCGAGTACTTCCGACGACCGTCGACTACCTTCGTACACGTCGTCTGCTGGTCGGGCACGCATGCGCGGGAACTTGCTACTCTGTGGATTATTTCATATACTCTATGTGCTCGACCCGATCGTAGCGCACCTGGTGGCAAAACTTAGCGCATCCTTTCGGAACATGGCGCCTTCGGAAGGGAAGTCCCCGGTGGTAATTCCCCTTCTCAAATTCGGTCCTTATACTATATAAAATACACTATTAACCTTTCTCATACTATATAAAATGCTAAAGATGGCGGCCATTTACATATGTACTATATAAAATGCTTTCGTGTACTTCCGGCGACCGTCGGCTACCTTCGTACACGTCGTCTGCTGGTCTGACGCACACCCAAATGCCACGCTCTGATTGGTTACCTCCCTACTTTACAAATAATATTTCTCACACGTACTGTTAGACTACTTATTTAATTTAATTTTTCTCAAATTTTAACAAATACACAGTTTACATACGCTCTTAGCTTTGGGTACTCATCCACGGCTTCCTACACTGTTACCTATATCGAATCACAGTTCATCCTCAAGCCCCTACTTAACACTCTAGGCAACCCGCAATACACGTTTTTAATTAATTATTTATTCAAAAATGAAGGGACAATTCTTTATATTTAATCTGTTTATAATTTGTAATACACTGTTACCCTATCCATTTTAAATAATTTCTTATTTTATATTAAATACTCTGTTAACATGCGCTCTTACCTTCAACTACCATCTACTTCCGGTTAACTTCGTATTAACCCGACATCCTCTAAACCTAACACGCTAGCTTAACGCTCTTACCCATGCCTAACCGAACTATTCAACTGTACTTACAAAGTCTACTCGGGCTTTATCGGTCCGTTATTGGTCACAAGCTTCACATTTTCTTTCATTAACTATAACAATTTCCTATTTTCGCCCACCTTTGCATGCATGTACATCTTACCTAGGTTACATTACTTACTTTTATTATCAATTCTGTGGACTCAAATACCTCACTTCCCATCCACGTACATATCCAGAACCCATCAGCCCCCCTACATAACGAAACAAGCACACCTACCTTCACTTCCTCTCCACAATCATTCCTTCCTTTGTACCGACACTCAAGGACTAATTCACTACCATTTCACAACCCATATACTAGTTACTGAACTACCAGTAGTGCCAGTGCACCGACAGTACATTCAGTTCTCACACAAAACATGGCTGACCTCAATATTTTTTGCTATTTTAATTGGCACCAGACGGACTGCATATCAACCACATGCTAACCCTAGAGGTCAAGTTAGTGATATCAAACAACGTTGCATTTCCTCGAGATTGTAAAATCCGACCATATCTGGTCTATTATTGAACAAAACGAAAGAATCATTGGTATTATAGTCCCGTACTTTTAAAAAAAGAGAGCAATAATAATTTATTTACACACTACGTTTTATTCAGTAAAATCAATTGATATTCTTGTTATTACCAATTATCATACGTAATACATAGAACCTTTTACAATAATTTGTGCTTTATATTTAAATTATTACGAGTAAACTTAATTTTAACAAAGTTTTATCAATTTGTTTTGTTGTAAATTCCATAATTTATAAAAATGCTAACACATTACATGTGTAATAATGAGAGATCGTACATCAAATTATACCGTATTTTCTAAAGTTTTTATAGTTTAGGTAGGATTTTAAACAATATGTATAGCATTTATAACCGAATTATTGTATGTTAACCAACCTAAACTTACAAATAACAATTATTATATCCACAAACACATGATAAATGAAGTGTAATAACCTCAAACACAAGATAATTCCTCACACTTTATATACACCATAGCAATACACTATTTACTGTATTTGAGACGTTAATCGTAGAGGTATGGGTCTTGAATGAATGTAGTCTTTGTTACTAACTAAGGCTGCTGGACCCTTTGATATATCATCTATTAAAACATAATATTAAGGAAAACTATGACATGGAACCCAAACCACATAGTATTGATTTTATTTCAAACAAACTGTCAGTTTAAAAAACATTCTAACAGAAGAGTAAATTCCATCCAAAAGTAAGAAAAAATCAAAGATACATACAAATTTCAGAAAAAGAGTCATTTTACACAAAAATGTGTTGAAACATTGTTCAAATCAAGGAAAAACTACCAACATAGTACTCTCCAAACCCCTTAAAGTTGAGTTAAAATGCACATAAATAGGGATATTTGTGTACAAAATATGTTATAATTCCCTAAAAGCATTAAAATGCAGTGTCATAACAATGATATTCACCCTAAACATTAAAAAACCCTTTAAAATACTCTTATAGAACCTTTAAAAACTTAGTTTGAGCTCAAAACAACGTACAAAACTGATGTAACACTTGTAAATTAATTGTTTAACCTATATAGCTATTTAGTTGACTCCAATCAGCTGGCAAAGTGTAAGTAACCAATAGGAATAAATTCTCTGTAATGTTCGCATTTTAAGCTTGATTTTAACAAAACCTGATGCTATTGATTATCTGCGTACTAAACAAATAAACAAATAGTTAGTTGAAACGTCTCTGTTGTAGAAACTTTGGTATTAACAGTAAGAAAGTTTGGCTGTAATATACTCGATCAGAAAATGTATATACACCACTCCCAAAGACACAAACACATGGAGAACACACTGCACCCTTAACAGATCACCTATCCATTACATAAAACCTTTGTTCAAAACTGTCTGTTTGACCAAGAAACATGAAAATTTGGCTTGAACGTAAATTTTTGCGTATAATCACGCATTTCGTTCACCGCGAATAATTTTCAGTCTAAAAATGAAAAGTGCCCAAAACGGTCTGTTTGACCAAGAAACATGAAAATTTGGCTTGAACGTAAATTGTTGCGTAAAATCACGCATTTCATTCACCACGAATAATTTTCCGCCTAAAAATGAAAAGTGACCGTATCAAGCAATAAGCCCGGCTAGGACCCAGATATCGTCCCAGGCCGTGGGGGTGTTACAAATACACAGCCTAACAGCATTTTAGCGGGCTTTGCCTGGCAAACATAAAATATTTAACCTAAAGGTGAATCTCTAAAATGTGCTAACAGGCTAAAAATCTAGCCTAGTCGCATATCTCGACGCTTGTCCTCCAAAGTTTGATTAAAACACAGGTTACAGTAGAATGAAAAACTGTACAAGTACACTGATAAAGCCACAAATAATTAATGAATATCATAGCACTTACATGAAATTAACTTGGAAACTGATGTTCTACAAAATAAAAATCACAATATTCCTCATATTAAAATAAATTACCTATTGTCTTTTTTACATCTCGTGTAAATGCTTACAATGCTTTTCAAGTTTTCAATGAAGATGATGCAATCGTTACACGTTGCAACAACGTACACCCGTTCAAGGTCAACACTGCATTTCCTATCATTGGTTGCACCACTATTAGCACTAGTGTTCCAATTACTATATAAAGGGCTCACACCGGAAACTCTCTTTCTTTGTTCAGACATTCAGGTGGTAAGTAATATCTTGAATAATTGACCATAGTAAATTATCGCATATACTTGCTATTGACTCTACGGTATTTTGTTGTACTTTTACAATACTTTACATAACTTCTTTAAGTAAATATTATTTCTATCTTTATAGTTACTATATTACGTTTCAATTGTATTTACATACATTTTGTTTTTTGGTACTAAATTAATAATTTTTTTCAAGCCATTAGTAACACATACTTGGTTTACTTTAATTTACATTGAATATTTTGTCTAAGTTTTTTAATTGCTTCTAACAATCTGATTTCAATACTTTTTAGTTTTAACGAGTTTATTTCGAAATATATATTATATGAGTTGTGTATTATAAATCATTACCACTGTTCTTGTGCGTTCTCTTACCAGTATTTTATAACTGTACTGTAGAGTCAGATATAAATTGATTTAACATTGAAACGGCTTAACTTGTTTTGTTATATTGCACTCTTGTATATTTTAATAGTCATATTTGTGTTATTAGCCTGCAGTTTATTTTTGCTTTTAGAGGTTTGTGTCAACTTGTTATTGTTATCTAATCTATTAACATAGCGATTAGGTGATAGAATATTGTTACAAATTAAGACTTTTCATCAAGGTACCGTTCTCTTTACGGTTTTTCACAAGATTACTTATATACAGTACTTAGAAAAAAAACCTTAGTCTTTGTTTGACTGTCAAAGTGACGTTAGTTAAAAATTAACTTGTGATTGTTAAGTGTTTACTTAATTAACGTAGTAACTTTCCAAAGCTACTGTTCTCTTAAACGTACTTTAAGAGAGTATATATATAGGACACCCTTTAAAAATATCATTTGTATTTTGACTGTCTTTGTGTCAGCATTACATAAGGTCTATTAAGATGACTACCACTAGTGCTCTGAATGGTAATCTTTTACATGTATCATACAAAAAAGTATGCAAAAAGTATTCCACCGATTACAATGATGTTTTGAGTGCTCTAACTGATAAGAAAAATAATATTCTCGATGAAATTAGGTCCCAATTGTGTAAAATGAGAAGCCTTAAATGGTACATTGCTGTTCGTGTAGCCTTTTTCAAAACTATAAACAATTCTGAAATTTACTCATCACCTACCTTCCACGGTAAAACTAGGGCTTTGTTGTCATCTGATGATCTAGATAAGCAATTTATGGAAGCCCTCGACAAGATACTGGAGAGTATGACGAAGTATATCAGAGACGGAAGTGGTTGGCAACTAAACAATGTTGAACAGATAGACTTATGTATAGTAAAATACAAACCCCTTGTAGCAGCTTCTTACATACCCACCCCTAAAAGTTTGGCAGTTACTAAAGGAATAATTAATATTAAAAACACGGACAATAAATGTTTTCTTTGGTCTGTTTTGTGTGCACTACACGGACATGACGGGAGTAAAAATTACAGAATGCAGTACTACAAACATTTTGAGCAGGAAATCAACATGTCAGGCATTGAATACCCAGTTAAGATTACAGATTTAGATCTCTTTGAAGAAAATAATCCATCTCTGTCTATAAATGTTTTTGGGTACGAAGATGAGGAAATACATGTCATAAGAGCGACTACACTGAAAAATCGCAAGCACGTTAACTTGTTGATATTGAATGAAGAAGAGAACACACATTACTGCTTGATATCTGACCTTTCCAAGATTTTACCACGTCCAACCAAAAATCACAAGGCAGTACATTTTTGCAACTATTGTATTCAGTCATTTCCAACTGAAGAATTGTTACAAAAACACGTACCAAACTGTACTCCTGGGGAAATCTGTAGATCAACATACATACCAACACCTAAAAGTCTTGCTCATCCTAGCAAAGGAGTTTTGAATATTAAGAATAATGATCAAAAATGTTTTATGTGGTCAGTCTTGGCACAAATTCATCCAGATACACATCAAAACAACAGAGTAAATTATTTCAAACAGTTTGAGCATGAAATTAATATGACAGGTATCAATTATCCAGTCTTTGATCTAACACAAATCGTTAAGTTTGAGAAGCTCAACCAAACAATTTCCATCAATATCTTTGCTTATGATAATGGTGAGCTATATCCAACTAGAATAACAAAGGAGAAAAATAGGGAGACACATGTTAATCTTTTACTTCTATCAAATACGGAAGGTAAGCAACACTATTGTTTGATTACCAACATGTCCCACCTTCTCTCACATCTGACTAAACACAACCCAGCTTCATACTACTGTAATTATTGCCTCCACCGCTTTTCATCAAATGAGCTGTTAACTGAGCATGAACCCTTATGTACTCCTCATGGTGTTCAAAAGACCAAACTGCCCAATGAGAATGACAAGTTGATGTACTTTAAAAACTACACACTATGTTACAAGGTCCCATTCACCATCTATTGTGATTTTGAATCCTACATTGTACCTATAACAACATCTTTGAATGATCCAGGAACATCCCACACCACAAACGTATCAAAGCACATTCCATCAGGCTTTTGCTACGTCATTATTGACAATGATGGAAAAGCTATAAAACCACCAGTAGTGTATACAGGTCCTAACGTCATTGATACGTTCCTCAACAAACTGATCGAAGAAGCCAACATTTTGGTACCAATACTGAAAAATAACGTACCGATGGTAATGACACATGAGGACAATGAAAACTTTGAAAATGCTACTGACTGTCATTTATGTAAGAAACCACTTGGGGAAGATAAGGTTAGAAACCACAACCACATTAATGGAAAATATATTGGAGCTGCTCACAATGATTGCAATTTGCAATACAAAGTCCCTCAGCATATCCCTGTATTTTTTCACAACCTGAGAGGTTACGATTGCCATCACTTAATCCAAGGCTTTGGTAAATTTAAAAAGGAAAAGATATCTTGCATCGCAACTACTAGCGAGCGTTATATATCCGTAACACTAGAGTCTCTTCGTTTTCTTGACTCCCTTCAATTTCTGAATGCTTCACTTGACACTCTTGTTAGTAACCTTGCTCCAGAAGGCTCAACTAAATTTCCAATTCTCCATCAATGCATTGAATCTAATCAACATCTTCTGATCCGTAAAGGTGTATTTCCATACAATTGGTTGACTGAGACATCCAAACTTTCAGAGACACAACTTCCTTCGAAAGAAGCATTCTACAACGACCTAACCAAAACACCAATCACAGACAATGACTACTTACACGCCCAACTTGTATGGGATAGCTTCAATATGACTACAATGAAAGACTACCACGATCTGTATCTTATGACAGATGTTCTCCTATTGGCTGACGTTTTTGAAAATTTCCGAAACACGAGCCTCCAATATTATGAAATTGATCCCTGTAATGTGTATTCTGCTCCTGGTCTCGCATGGAACTCCATGTTAAAGATGACGAATGTTAGCATTGAATTGTTAACAGACATAAATCAGCATCTATTTATTGAGAATGGTGTTAGAGGTGGTGTTGCAATGATTCCACATAGATTCGCCAAAGCAAACAACCCTTACCTTCCTGATTTCGATCCCACAACACCTAATAGTTACCTCGTATACCTCGATTGTAACAATCTTTATGGAAAAGCCTTAAGTGAGCCGCTCCCTCATTCTGAATTCAAGTGGTTACAACAACAAGAAATAGATCAATTGAATATTAGGGAAATACCGGATAATTCGGAAATGGGATATATTTTAGAAGTGGATCTCTACTATCCTCAACACCTACATGATCTCCATTCTGATTATCCATTAGCTCCAGAACGTAAAGTAGTCACAGAAAATATGCTGTCACCGTATTCAAAATTGTTACTAGATGAACTCAACCATAAGCCAGCTAAAGTACATAAACTTTTAACCACATTGGAAGATAAGGAGAAATACATTTTGCATTACAGAAACCTCAAGCTGTACCTTGACTTAGGTCTTCAACTGAAGAAAGTACATAGGATTCTTGCATTTAAACAGAGTACATGGCTTGCACCTTTCATAAACTTTAATACAGAGAAAAGAAAATGTGCCAAAAATAATTTTGAAAAAGATTTTTTTAAATTAATGAACAACGCTACGTACGGGAAGAGTTTGGAAAATGTAAGATCTAGGATAGATTTTAAACTAGTAAATAATGAAAAGCAATTGCTAAAGTGGACTGCAAGTCCCAGATTAACAAATTTCTTTGCTTACAATGAAGACCTTGTCGGATTGACCTTAAAGAAACAAAGTATATTGCTAAACAAGCCAATTTACGTAGGCCTAACTGTACTGGACATCAGTAAACTCACAATGTACGATTTCCATTATAATTGGACAGTAAAGAAATATGGTGCAAACGTAAAATTATGCATGACAGATACTGACAGTCTGTTTTATCATATTACAACAGCAAACATCTACGAAGATATGAGAAATGATCTTGACCTATTTGATACATCAGATTATCCTGAGGAACATCCATGTTACAGTTTGAACAACAAAAAGAAACTAGGAAAATTTAAGGATGAAATGAATGGAAAACCACCAGTAGAGATCGTTGGCCTTAGAGCTAAATGTTACTCTGTTCTTAAATCAAAGGAGGAGGACTTCAAAGAAGCCTCAGACGAGAATATGGAGGAAATGATGTCAAAGCGAGTCGCTAAAGGTGTGTCTAGAGTGGTGATAAAGAAAGAATTAAAACATGAGCAATATAAACAATGTCTTTTTCATCACGTGTTAAAAACAACATCTGCTCTAAACATTAGAAGTGACCGTCACCAACTGTATACTCAGAATATTTCAAAATTGTCACTTTCACCTTACGATGATAAGCGGTACATATTAAACGATGGAGTAAACACACTGGCTTATGGACACTATAGAATTAAACGTGAACGGGAAGAGGCTAAAGATGAACAACCAATTATAAAGAGGAGAAAAATAGATGAGACAATTACGTCTAAAGAATGTTAAACTCTAAAAGACGTATCTACAACCTTAAATGGAAGAAAATAGCACTGCGTATGCAGTATCATTGTGGCGTTATATGATTGATCCACGTTGTGTTAACCCGGATTTTTATCAACCCACGTAAGGTTAACCCAGGTTCACCTGCGTTGCTATAACCCGAGTTAGCCCTATAAAAGACAAATACAAAAATATTAAACAATAAAAGACTTACAAAAAAAGTTTGTTTTAAATAGTAAATCTTTAGCTTGAAAATAGTCCGTTTTCAAAAAGTATTTGTTATAAACAATAAATGTAGGTTTTCCTAGTAATATCAAACGTGTGTTACAATTTTACAATATCTCTGAATGTTACAATTTTATCCGCAGACTGTTTGGTGTGACGTAATTGTATGGGATGTAAGTACCTGTTTCCTAATTAATAACATTGTTGTATGTTCTTGAAGAAATTCAACATGAGCCTGTCGTTTCTATGTATGATACTACGGTCTCGTAATCTGTAGTTCCATGATGTGTGTGGGCTCTGGGGTGGTCTGACGGTCCGTAACCCAGTACAGAGTGCAATCACCGTACCATCGAGGTGAGGGCGGCCCACATTTAATAAAAAAAAAAGCCCGACTGTTCTCTAAGGCAGCTTTAAAACGTGTAAGACCTGAGACAGTCCTGCAGCTTGGGGCTGGGCTAATCCCCGTAAGACCTTGAGTCGCAGTCCGGGCCCTCGTAAGGTACGTGTATTTGGATGTGTGGGCTCTGGAGTGACCTGACGATCCGTAACCCATGAATGGATGAAATGATATATAAGATTGATTTCTTCAATTGCATCAACTGTGTAACCTTCCAATCACTTTCCTCAACTTGAACCAAACTCTTGCGTCACCTAACCTGTCTTGCTTAGTGCTAACGTAGAGTGAGAGACATGTTTATTATTGCTAGATGGGGTCTCCGTACCAACAGGTTTATTTGGCCTAGGCCTGTTGGGAGCCTCGACCCGAGGTACATCACTCCACATTTCTAAAACTTAGATAAATATAAACGTTAATATGAGTGAGCCTCAAAAGTAGTGACCCCTGAGATGGTAGAGGAGGTTGACGTTCCTTCAGGGGCTTTTTAACTAACATTCTACCGGCCAATGTCCATGTATACAATTGATTTCGTTGTGTGGTTAGAACTTCTCCCTACGATTTTTAAATACTAAAATAAATATGATTTTTCTAAATACAAAGTATAAGGCTAGCGGAAATGAGCAGCAGTCTTATAATCAGCGAGACAGTTGCGAGAGGTCACCGGGTCATGCTGATTTTGATAGTGGCACTTTGTAAGACATTGAATACTACAAATTTAACTTAAATTAATATACATTGTAATAAAAACAAGTAACTATAAATGTGTTTCAAAGATATTCTAACTGATTTATATATAAAAACTAGCTGTACCCGCCCGCTTCGCCGGTCATAATATTGAGTTTGATTTAGAACCTAATAGCTGAAAGAATTTGAGCATTTTTGCTTCTTCTACCAATATTAGATTTTTTAGGAGGCATGTCTGCAAAACAAATAATTATTTATTTTTTATTTTCACCGCATGTTTTAATTACCGAGGAAAAAAGGTTAACACCAAATACAGATCACATGAAAAAAACAGTTGGTACATTTTATATAATATATCGTGTACTGGCTCGGTGTAAGCGAATATGCCTGTAGATTGTCGACACTATACGTGCCTCGAAATATTACAATTGGTATAGTCTAACATGGAAAAAGACGCCATATTGGACAAAAAAAGTGTATTTTACATAGTCTAACAAGGGAATTTGGGGGGGGGGAAATGTGGGTAATGTGAGGGAAATTGGGTAATTTGAGGGAAATTTGAGGGTAATTTGGGGGGAAATGTGAGGGAAATTGGGTAATTTGAGGGAAATTTGAGGGTAATTTGGGGGGAAATGTGGGAAATTTTGGGAAATTGAGGGAAATTCGGGAAATTTGAGGGAAATCGGGTAATTTGGGGGGGGGAAATGGAGGGAAATGTAAGGGAAATCGGGTAATTGGGGAGGGGAATGGGGAGAAATGTGAGGGAAATGGGGTAATTTGGGGGGGGGGAAATTTGAGGTTAGGAAATTTGGCGGGAATTTGAGGTTAGGAAAAGTGAGGTTAGGAAATTTGGCGGGAAATGGAAATTTGAGGTTAGGAAAAGTGAGGTTAGGTTAGGTTAGGTTAGGAAATTTGGCGGGAAATGGGCGCCGCCATCTTGGAAAGGTCACGTGACCGCTCTCGACCAATCAGAGGCCAGAAAAGTGGGTCCAAAGGTCAATTTGACGCAGAAATCCCCTTTTTTGGCGGCATTTCACCCATCTTTTCCCTACTGATAACGTTGGTTATCATCCAAGTCATGATATCCTGAAACCGTACATATTAACATCACGAGATAACGTTGGTCATAATCTAATTCCTGAGATCCAGAAACCGCACAGTTACCATCATGAGATAACGTTGGTTATCATCCAAGTCCTGAGATCCTGAAACCGTACATATTAACATCACGAGATAACGTTGCTCATAATCTAATTCCTGAGATCCAGAAACCGCACAGTTACCATCATGAGATAACGTTGGTTATCATCCAAGTCATGATATCCTGAAACCGTACATATTAACATCACGAGATAACGTTGGTCATAATCTAATTCCTGAGATCCAGAAACCGCACAGTTACCATCATGAGATAACGTTGGTTATCATCCAAGTCCTGAGATCCTGAAACCGTACATATTACCATCACGAGATAACGTTGGTCATAATCTAATTCCTGAGATCCAGAAACCGCACAGTTACCATCATGAGATAACGTTGGTTATCATCCAAGTCATGATATCCTGAAACCGTACATATTAACATCACGAGATAACGTTGGTCATAATCTAATTCCTGAGATCCAGAAACCGCACAGTTACCATCATGAGATAACGTTGGTTATCATCCAAGTCCTGAGATCCTGAAACCGTACATATTACCATCACGAGATAACGTTGGTCATAATCTAATTCCTGAGATCCAGAAACCGCACAGTTACCATCATGAGATAACGTTGGTTATCATCCAAGTCATGATATCCTGAAACCGTACATATTAACATCACGAGATAACGTTGGTCATAATCTAATTCCTGAGATCCAGAAACCGCACAGTTACCATCATGAGATAACGTTGGTTATCATCCAAGTCCTGAGATCCTGAAACCGTACATATTACCATCACGAGATAACGTTTGTCATCATCCAGTTACTGAGATCCCTAAACATATTCACACTCTAATACAGCAAATGAGACATGCACACATACGCGATTCGTCATTCTATTCTTTAAGATGGCATGCCGTCTCTGAATTTGAACCCTTCAATGATGCAGTGGAAAGAATTTAAAGTACAAAGAACTAGTTTTAAAAGTGGTAAATATAACCAGGCACATTTTTCTTCAATTTCAGATCAAATTACTTCTGGCTTCGTCTGATTTGATTAATTCATCTCCTGAGGCAATCCCAGGACCCTAGACAGGTCAATTGAGTGGTTCCTCAATGTTTGTGACCCGATGTCAAATGTTAAAAAATGAGGCACTGTGAGGCATTTCAACATTCGTTTTGAATTTTAAAGGTGATAAAACCAACAATTGCTCTCTTTTTGTAATTATCAAAATCCACTCAAGAACACTGCATTTTCTACAATGATTGGATTCTGGTGTCACACGTGCCAGATGTACAAAATATATTTCGGAAAACCATGTTTACCTTCCTCAGACCAGAGGTTATGTACAAAGAGATGTTGTGGATGTTCAACTACACTATTTATGTAATCTAATTAAATACAAGTAAATGTATATACTAACACTTGTAACGGTTTGGAAACTCATGATAGTTGGCTGCAATTATCAAAATAGTGACTGTAGAAATATAATTGGTTAATTATTGTTTGTTATTGCCTTATATCATCTTATTTCCTAATATACATTGAAACATTACTCAGAACCAAAATTAACCTGTTCATTCATAAGTTTATTACGATCCTTGAATTTTTAAAAAGAAACATGCCTACCAACACATAACCTTAAATGCTAATTAAGAAACTGAATTTTATTTTTATAACTAAATTCAAGTAATAAATAAGTGGAGTGCAATTTCGAGAACATGACAGGACAGCGTCTCGAGGGATATGATATTTCAAATAATTTATCGCAGTGCATTTTCAATTAGAAGTGATTCTCTAGATAGATTCAGAAACGGATGGAATAAGTATATATATATATAGCGTATCGTTTTTTTTTTGTCCGCTACCATTTATTAACTAAACATTATATAAAATCTGTGTTATATACTTGGGAAAAAATCCATAAGTCATTAGATATTAGTAAAAATATCAAGTGATCTCCTGTCACAAACTAAATCTAATCCATCAAGACCTACCTCACTGATTCTATTTATGGTAGCTGTAGCTCCGTAAAACAGCGCAGGGGCACTCCGTAACTATGTGATCTATTGTTTGGATGGACTCTCCACAATAACATAACAAATCTAGTATCAATTTCCATTTATAATTCCTGTATTTACATCTACTCACATCAATTCGGAAACGACTCAACAATGTCCACTCCCTACGAGGGAGGTTCATACCACCTGATCAACACCTGATCCGTCAATACGGATCGATAACATAACACTTATTTCAATCAACAAAACTGATCCACGCTATGGCCCAACTAGTATTGGGCGAGAAATTTGATCTGCTCAACTGGAAAGCAATACGTAGAGGTGGGTTACGAGATTTTAAGCGACCGTTCTGACGTGGAAGATGGTAATGGGGAGATGCGGTTCATTTATGATCTTATTGATTTTTTTGAGTAGTACCTCCTGAATTCTTATCCATGGAGGAGATAAGTTAATTTCCAAATAACCGAATTCTCCCAAGACTAGTTATTTGAAATACGTATCAGTATTTCGATGAAAAGTACAGAATGAAGGAGAGTAATAAAAATTAAGTATAACTGACAAATTACTGTTCAGATACGTGTATCCCAATGGAATGTGACGTAAAACAACACAAAGTAAGTGGGTGCCATATGTTATGGAAATTGACAAATGGCGTTCCGCAAAGTGTTTTCAATTAGGGACACTGGCAAATTCATGTATTAATCAACTTTCCTTTCTCCTTTATTAAACCCTTTCTATATGTTTACTCACTTGACACCCCTTAATAAATTATTGATTTTTAAACTATCAAACTCTGTTTCTGTTGATAAAATGTATATATTTGATTTAATATTTTGCTCTCCTTCAATCTTACCTTTAAGAACAGGTTGAAGGATTATATTAGGGCGTACGATTGTAAAAGTCCCAATATTTCAAAGTTCAGCACCTGTAAAAGTAATGTGTTTGATCGTCGCCTCCAGAATTAATGTGTTTTAATTATATTTGCTAAAATATATGTACAAACAATATATATTTAAAATACCATATGACTTAAGCCTATAGTAGTTTAATTCTGGCATAGAGTAATAGTAATTAGAACTTTATAAATTTCCGGTAATTCATACTTTGCACAACATATTTTACTAATATTTTTTTTCTATAACAGTAAAAATTTTAGTGATGTACAGAAATATAGTATCAAATTTGACATTATCCGAATAAATCTCTGTCTTACTATTCCATTTAAATACATACATCTAAAAATATTGCCGTTAGTTTTAAATTATCCAGATTTATTTAAATTAATGTTCTGTATCTCTGTGGTTTTAATACATAAATAGTTTTTCATTTCATTTAATGTACGAATATAGGCTTTGCCCTCCATTTAGCTATACAATCAAATTTATTTAGTTGTTTTTTGCATAGAATAGTATACAAAACAAGTGGTTGTTACAGAGCACAAATTTATTGCAATATAAGTCAAATTGATAAAATATTATGGTGATAGATTTCGATAAATCACGTTTTCCATCCTTAGACCAGAGGGATATAAAACAATACGCATACTATGAATTATACGATTGTTTGCTTACCAGTCCTCGTGCATTCTGTGGATTACCTATACGTTTGATATTTTACCAGTCCTCGAACATTCTATGGATTATACGTTTGATTTTTTACCAGTCCTCGTGCATTCTATGGATTATACGTTTGTTTTTTACCAGTCCTCGTGCATTCTGTGGATTATAAGATTGTTTGCTGGCCAGTTCACGTGCATTCTATGGATTATACGACTAATTGTTTACCAGTCCTCGTGCATTCTATGGATTATACGACTAATTGTTTACCAGTCCTCGTGCATTCTATGGATTATACGTTTGTTTTTTACCAGTCCTCGTGCATTCTATGGATTATAAGATTGTTTGCTGGCCAGTTCACGTGCATTCTATGGATTATACGACTAATTGTTTACCAGTCCCCGTGCATTCCATGGATTATAAGATTGTTTGCTGACCAGTTCACGTGCATTCTATGGATTATACGACTGATTGTTTACCAGTCTTCGAGCATTATATAGATTATACTCTTGTTTTCTTACCAGTCCGCATGCATTATGGCGTGTTCATTTCGCACGCCATTAGAGGTACCAGCAGCAACATCTAAAGTCACACCCCTATCAAACCAGTTTGGTTTTAGCGAGTTAAAATGTATGTAGCTCATCAGGAATATTTAAGCAAATTTTGGATTTGACTGTACCTACCTAATACAAGAGAGATTTTTCAGCCAAATTCAAGCGTAGCAAAGGTGAGATCAGCTTGGCAGAACACAGAGAAAAGTGCCGCGCAAATAAGGCACATTTGTTGTTTACAGAATGTTGAGCCTCAGAACCGCCTAGAGTCTCCTTAGGTAGTATAGACAAGGTGTTGTTCATAAGTTTGTCAACGTGAGGCAAAATGCATTTAAAATTTGTAATATAATTTTCAACTTTCTTTATGCAACTGTTGTAACATACAGATACCAAGATCTTTTATTCACGTCTCAGTCTACAAAAAGCTCCAGATTATAAACACAACCAGTGGATTCATATTTTGTATGAGCAATTTCTTCTTGATGAACAGACATCGTAGAGTATTTGAAAACCATTTAGGATAGTTTGACTTAGTAACCTTCTTTATGGGTGTATTTTGAAAGACTAATAATGACAAATAATTGCTAAAGATAAAGGACTCATTGACATCATGAAGATTTTCAACCTCTATTTTGCAATTGGTGAAAAATCTCATCAAAATTACAGTTCCGATAATGAAGCATGTACTTAAGATGTACGGTGTTGAGGTGTAATAATCGGTGATAGATCTCCAGATCTGGGCGGTGCTTATCTTCAGGAAGGAGATGATCCAGGGCATGTACAACAATAGTTTCGGAGTAGACGAAAAGATAAGGTCCAAACTAACGCCTCTGTAATTGGCAACATCATTAAAAGGCTTAAGGTTATGGTCTGAAGCAAGATCCTTAACCTTAAAAATATGGAGAGTAGAGTCATCAGCAGTCTCGTGAGGAACAGACCAGACAGTATGGAGCAATTTAAATCAGGACACCATATTAATCCTCCTCCAAAACTAATAACCTCATCAGTCATTTGACGAAGATTGTAGTAAGCAGAGAAGTGCTGGTTGGGAGCCACATCCTATGACTATACTGGCTGAAAATGCAATATATTTCACAAAGACACTTTCAGTATTATTTGAAGAACGTGACGGAAGGCAGCATGGCAGCGTGTCCACCCACATCCACTCACTTTATTGCTCGTGCTCGTTAGTCTGGTGAAATCACATCTGAATACATTATAGTTGTTGAAACCCTTCTCAGCATCTTGGGTATCAGGGCCTAGGTTAGTCTAAACTAATGTAATAATATCATAGGACAATGTAGCAAGTGCTTGGGCTAAATCTGAAAGTTTTATAGTTCATTAACATTTTACAAGTAACAACTTATTTCTAGTCTATTACCGTTTGAAATAACGCAGATTAGTACAATCATAATCCTTTTCAAGAAATATTTTTAATAGTCTCATTTTACTATCATGTTTCTTACCTACATGTACAAATCTAAGTAGGTATAAATTTATTTCTTAAGGAGGATAACTACTCAATCTCCTGAGGGGTTCTGTACCTAGACACTGACGTTGGAGAAACATTGATCAACCTGAGTGAGGAAATCCAAAGAGAAACTGTCCATAAATGTAGTACATCATAATCTTTTTCAAACAAATATTTTTAATGTCATGTTTTATTTTATTCTTTATCATGTTTCTTGACTACCCGTTCAAACTTCCTGTACGCTGATGTTAGGAAGTTAAGCACCAAGAAATTTATTTAGCAAGCTGTGATAGCCGGTGGCCAATCCCATCGATAACAGGATTCAACACATTGAATCTAGCACCATATACCCCTAAGTGCCTAATTCGGGTGTCTCCCAATGGTAGATAAATTTTTTGT
>JAQJVL010007840.1:0-22104 GCA_035578905.1 Stictocephala bisonia
GCACAAAATGTTCACCTATATTAAACACTAAAAAATGAAAACTTTTAAAATTAATAATTTGATTCCCAAATATGTTTTTTTGCCATAACTCAAAAACTAGTCAAGTTTAGGGATGGCAAATATTTTCAGCATATCGAATTATCAATATATCGCAAACCAAATATCGATCTAACGATAATATCGAAAGAAAAATATCGATATAACGGGTAATCAATGTATCGAATTGTAAATGATGTACGGTATCTGTTTAAAACTATGCACTAACTCTTATATCATGACCAAAAATTAACTCATGTTTTGCTGTCACTATTTAGAATAGCTACTGAATGTAAAAATGAAATACATTATGTACACGAAACAAGTTGTGTTCTGTGGGGTCGAATGAAAAACATTCAAATTAAGAATAACCATCCCTATAATTATTCTGTTAACTATAAAATAATAATGTAATAACAGAATTCTTAAAAACACTAAAAGTTAACCAAATTTATTCATTAAACTGCATTTTTGTGCGCTGACTTCGTGTAAAAATACTAAATAAAATTAAATTATTATTCCAATGCATGTGTTGTACACATAAAACGCAATTTAAATGTGTTTTTTGGAACCGTGATGATTTTGAGGAGAGAGAATAACGTCAATATTTATTGATATGATATATCAGAATATGAAAATATCGATATAAAATATTGATATATCGTTTCCATCACTAACAATGATACATTTTAGTAGCGGTAAAGTCCCCAAGTAACACCATTTAGGGCGTTTACAGTACAATATTTAAAGCTTTGAGTCGAGGAAGCGCGGGCATTTAAATCCCTTTAAGCCATTTAAACGACTGATAACCATCGATGTGATAACCTAGTGACGAGCTTTCCGCATTCCAATCAAGGTCGCGGCCTTCCCCCTCCCCGACCTCAATCTCATAGATGATTGTATTTCGTAGCGACATGAAGTATCATGAACTTTGCAGGCGCTGAGCGCCTCACTTGAATATTGACAATTGTATTTACGAAACACTGTACATTTTCGACGTTACATATGAATCTAGTGAGTTTAACAGATAAATTTCTTTATTATTCATTGTATTGCGGTGTTTTTATGCTGAGAGGCTATTTAGTAACATAATAATAAATATGCAAATACTGCTACTGACTATTTTATCACTGTCTTGGAGTTTTGTCGAGAAATGGAAGTAAATATTTTAGCTGTTTAAAATTATGCACCAACTCTTATGTCATGGCCAAAAATACACTCTTGTTTCGCTGTTACTATTTAGGATAGCCCACTGAATGTAAAAATTAAATATATTTATCTACACGAAACAAGTTGTGGTCTGTGACATTGAATGAAAAAATTTGAAATAAGAATATAACTTTATTTATTATGTTAATTATAAAATAATAATGTAATAACATTGTTGTCTTTGTTTTTCACATTTTAAAATGCCTTCACATACTAAAAATTAAACAAATTAATTCAATAAGGCATTTAAATTAGGCATGTTAGGGTCAAATTGCCAACTCACACACACCACTTCATTTACCCGTTCAACTCATTGGTCTACAGTAAAATACATTTTAGTGCGTTAACCTCACGTAAAAACCTAAATAAGGTTATTTAAATAAAACATTTTTAATAATTCCACAAATTATTTTAAATGTTTAATTTAAATCTATCGAAATTCCACCAAGTACCAAATAAAGTAAACAAAGTTAGTTTATTATGTCAATGTATGTTTAGTAAACATAAAATGTAATTTAAAGGTTTTTTCGAATCTATGATTTTGAGGACAGAGAATAACGTCATTATATTGTGCTATGATGTATCGGACCAAAATATCGATTTGTCTGATATTATCGAAAGAAACTATCAATACTACTATATCGATATATCGAAATATATTTATCAATAGTTCCGATATATTGATATATCGTTGCCATCCCTAGACAAGTTAGAGACATCTGGTTTTTAATTGTAATTCACATCTTTCCTGAAAATGTGATCAAAATCGTTTAAGCCGTTTTGAGAAAATTCCATTTTGTTTGTTTTTGCCAATAAAAATAAATAAAAGTAAAATTTCAAAAAGTGAATAAAGTAAAATTTCAAAAAGTGGATATATTGGCTAAATACACCTACATACAAAATTTCGTTAAAATCGATCCACCATTTGGTCTCCAGCTATGTGCAATTGTATAAGCCCATGAACGTTTTAATTTTCCTTTTCTGAGATCATTTATACAAAATTGGTGTTAACAAGATATCTCGTTTCATTTTACTTTCTCCCATTTGCGTTAGCATAGAAAATTATTGTGATCGTAAAGACAATTTTTTTACAAGGTGGTCTAAAAATCCATTTTACGGTCCCCTGAACCCAAAAACGTGTTTCTTTTCGAAACAATGTTTGATGTCTGTCCGTGTGTATATGCACAATATACATAAGCTAGAGTGACTTAAGAACAAAATGTTGTCCACATCATATTCTATACACATATATTCACAGAGAATTTAATAAAATAAAAAACAATTGGGTGTGCGTCGGACCACACGGTAGAAGTTATACTTCTTTGGCCATTCTCATACACCCACTCACGCACACAAACAGACAGGATATATAAATGAAATATAAGACATTTTTCAATATTATTCAATATATTATACGTGACTTCATTATTATATTATACACCTATATTATCATTATCGGTAATTTCTTCGATTAAATTTCTTCGATTAACAATCGATTAATCGATAGTTCTTAAAAATTTGTTCTTACTTTTCAGCGTGACGCGGTTTCTCGACCAACATCCCATCCCAAAGTGTCTAACGGGCGCAAAGAAGTATAACTTCAAAATTAAAAATAACTTGATGCATTTAGTATTTCGGGAACGGGAACTGTATCATCCTGAAACAGCTGTTATTTATTACTTGATTGACTCAGTCTAAAACGCCAATGTTTATCCATTTTAACAACTGTTTTAAGAACTTAAAATCCGAAAAACAAGGGTACAGATTTCAGCTAAGGACACTTGTAAAATCAAAATGAAACTAACCCTTACTTAGTCTGTACTTCCATGGTTTAAAATCAAACAATTCTAGTAAGTATATTTAGCTCAATAAAACTGATTTAATACTATCGACAGGTCTTCTAACTCAATGAATGACTGACTATAAAATAATATTATCTGTATGTATATATAAGCCAAATACCACTAACTGACTCACTCATCACAAAATCTCAAGAACCACCGAACGGATTTACACAAATTTTAAGGGTAGTTAGCTTTAGTATCGAAGGGTCCCACTAAGAAACGACTTTTCAAAATTTCATTCCTAAGGTGTACCGCATTGGAAAATCAACCCCACAAAATTTCCTTTTTTCATTAATAGTAACATTGGTTTGATTTTAGTAATTTAATAACAGCTGTTTGGTAAATAAATAAACATGTTTGTTTTGTATGTTTGACATTATCCTACTAACACTTAAGGGTTTAATCTTCAGCTGTTAAACCAAAATTACAGTGTTATTGATATACTGTAAATAAATTGAATATTATTGTAATTTTACGTTATACAGTCAATATATTATTATTTGTAGTCAAATGTCACGTGCCGAGCTGTATCGAGCGCAGCGAGCGTGCAGGGGTGTCCCCTAGTAATTTATAAAACCAATTTGAAACAAATAATGTATTACGAGACAACAATATGTTATGCGGTTGGTATTAATTTCAATTGTCTAACATTTGTGCGTCGCAGACACTCGGTTTTCCATTACAATCTTAGAGTCGGTGACAGCACATAACATTTTTGTAAAAGAGCTCGATGAAATTCTAAGGGAAGCGTAAGTATTACGTGATTGGAAAATTTCAATAGGAGAGATTCTCGAGTAGGCATTCAGAGGCGTGTGTACAAAGCCCGGCGGATTTTCCCACATTACCAATGAGAGCCTTGTTGAACACGCAACAGACGATGAGAGGGTACCTGCATCGTTCTGCCGGAGAAAGCTTGATGGATGTCGTGGAAATTAGGAGATAATTGAAATTTCTAGTTTGTACGTTTTATAATCAAGTTCAATAACCTCATATTTCAGGAATGAAAAATATTTTCAAAATATCGATATATCGCAAATAAATATCGATCTTAGGATAATATCGAAAGAAAATTATCGATGTATCAGGTAACCGATATATCTAATTGTAATTGATTTATCTATTTCAATTTACGCATTAACTCTTATGTCATGACCAAAATTATATTTTACTGTCATTATTTAAAATAATCTACTGAATGTAAAAATTAAATACATTTATCTACTCGAAACAAGTTGTGGTCTGTGGGGTTGAATGAAAAAAATTCAAAATAATAATAAAATTATACCTTTGGGATGTTACTTGAAAAAGAATAATATAATAACATTGTTGGCTTTGTTTTTCACATTTAAAAATGCTATTAGACTCCATATAAACACTAAACTTCCACACACTACAGTAAGATACATATTAATGCATTAACCTCACGTACAAAAAAATAATACTTCAATGCATGTTTCGAATGCATAAGAGGAAATTTAATGTTTTTTCGAATCGTTTTTCGTCAATATTTAGTATTGAAAATATCGATGCTAATATATTGATATATCGAGACACATTTATCGATATTTCCGATACATCAATATATCGTTGTCATCCCTACATATTTCTTTTTTAAAGTTTTTTTCGCAGATGGAGTTGTTACGAGGATTTTTAATTTTTCGCAGATACTGCCATCATTATAATCCATTTACTGAGTCCTCTGACTTGACTTCAGAGCGCTCCTGCAGCAAGTACTGAAACTATGAGAATTACAATACTATGACCAATGGCATAACGATATTAGCACAGTCGAACAACATACTGTCACGACACGTCCATTGTAGTGCTGTGAAGCTATCACGACACTGGCACTACACTGGCACTAAAATTCAGGAGTAAATTGCAATGTATCTTCGGCTGGATCTTTTACTGAATCATAACTTTTATATTGCTTACTTTCACCCTCCAACTTTTCAATGATTTCAGCATTAATTTTGGCTACGTCCTTATTTAATGGTGCCAAGATTGCTCGGTCTTTCATATTTTCGTATTGTCTGTTAAGCAAGCAGTTGCCAAAAACTTCATCAATTATATCACCATTTGAAATCATATCATTTGGAATTTTAATTTCATCCAACTCATTTTTTGGAAGTTCGCCATTCCCAACTTGTAGAAGATAATTAGCAAATTCCAGCTGTTCTGGATCAACACGCATATTTTCTGTTAGTGAAAAAAGTTTAAAATTATGCCATAATGGGCTCTTTTTTATTGACAAATTCACAAGTTCGCTTCGATTAGCTCTTTGTTGAACTGGTAAACACTGTCGAAAGTCTCCTCCTAGAACTATAACTTTTCCTCCAAATGGTAAGTTTGGATTTGCTATACTTCGTAGTAACTCATCTATATTTTGAAGTCCGTATTTAGGAAGCATAGGAGCTTCATCCATTAAAAAAATATCAATTTTTGCAAGCTCCCTAGCCTTAGCTGATCCAGACTTTATATTGGAAACAGATTCTGCAGTTAAAGGTACTTTAAGACCACAAGTTTTATGGGATGTATGACCGTTTGGCAGAAGCATTGCTGCGATTCCTGTAAAAGCTATACACTTTACTTTATAATTTTTAGCTGAAAGAACATGATATAAAGTTTTATATATAAATGTTTTTCCAGTTCCTCCTGGCCCGTCAATAAAAAAGCATCTCTGCTGTAAATTATTATCAAGTGTATCTATTATGGAATCAATAACTTCAATTTGGTTGCCACGAAGTTGTCTTCTCATCTCTTCGCCAAGTGCAAAAGATTGATCAATATTAATTATGTCATCATTTATTTCATCGTAGCCATCAATATCATCCATTTGAAATCGATCTACCCAAAATTGAAAATTTCGACCTTCCGTTGCTTGAGAATTGAACTTATGAGCAATAATTCTGTAAGCTTTTCGAATAGCTTCATCAACAGAAGTACCATTTTCTCTGGCACGATGAATAAAATCTTCAGCCAAATCTTCTTTAAAAGTATCCCACAGGTTCTTCGGATTTTCAGGAGCACCAAATATTAATATTTGTGTAAAAAGAGTTCTCATTGCTCTTGGCATTTTCGATAATGCTGATTCTCGTAAGCCATCAATCCATTGTTTTGATAAACAACGATGATTCGTAAGTTAAACCTCTAGCTAAGCAAGCCTGTTTGTACGAATTACATTTTACACCATTAACCATAAGCAGATCGTCAAAACTCACAGCGTCGTTAACGTGATACAAAAGTAAACGTAAAAAATACAACTCAGGTTGTGCAACAAATGTAACATTATGTATTCTACCAATAACTCGAATATTCCGTTTTCTTTCAACCCATTTACTTTCTTTTCCTTCCCATCGATAAAATTCTGGCATTTGCCAGTAGAAATAAAAACTGTTATTTTCTGTATTGTCATTGTTTTCAATACGTTGTTTTTTAGCTTGGTTTGTTCGGAAGTAAGCTTCTAACATAGAACCCTTTCGACCTATATCAAGTAAATCTTCTTGAGCTTGTTCAATATTTTGTACTCGATATTGACCAGGCAAATGGATATTCAGTCGCTGAACACAATGACTTTTTTGTATCTCATTCCCAAATAATCGCCAGCAAGCCTCAGGTGGAGTTATGCATCTACCTTGAATAAATTTATCTGCTTCATTATAATTTATAGTGGTTTGATTTTGGACTACTTTTAAAGCAGCACAATCATGGCCTTTATAAATATATTTGTAAAGATACTTAACAGCCCGAATGCTTCCAACGTATTCAACATTTATGTGGCAGTTGAATTTTTTCAACAAGTATGGATTGTAAGGAGCAACATGGCGATTATCGCGAGTTATTTTTTGACCTTGAGCATCTTTACAATAAATTGCTTCTTCATGAACAAAAAAAATCTCTATTATTTTGATCTAATTTAGGATCATTCCTTCTTCTATACTTGGGCTTGCCATCGTCGATTAAAGAGGTTGTATCTTGGAATCCCATAGGAAATTTAAACCTACAACTCATTCTACCGTTTTTATTAACCGTGCATGATGCTTTTTGATTTTGTTCGCCACAAGCTTGATGAATCATCCATTTCTTAACTAATTCTCGTAGTTCTGAATCGTCTTCTACGTCTGGTATTTCTGCTGAAACGAGATCATCTAGTTCTTCAGGATTGTGAATCTTATCTTCTTGCTTTAATATAATTAACAAATGCATGTGAGGCAGCCCTCTTTTTTGAAATTCTACAGTATAAACGTAAGCAGCAACTTGCCCAAAAATTTGACTTTTATCTAAATCCTCAATTAACTCCGCAAATTTTAAATATGCTACCCTAGCAATTATGTCAGGTCTATCTTGAGCTAGTTGTTGCCAGTCACTACCATTTTCATTCATTATCTTTATAGCTTCCTTAATTTCCGGCCAGGCCGGATTACAGGTCATGGTTATAAAGAAGTCAGGAGACCCGAATCTTCTAACCAGTGCCATAGCATCTTCAAAATGCTCAGAATAATATCTAGTAGAGCCAGGAAAAGACGATGGAAGTATAATCTTCTCTCCCAAAACAGCATTATTTTTTTGTGCCATCTCATTAAGATAATTTGTAACAGATGTATAACTGTCTGCAAGTATTTTCTTTTGATTCAAATTTATCCATTGAATTCTATCATATTCTATTCTAATGTAGATATCTACAAGATACTGTTGAAACAAACGTCCACCAAAATGCAAAGCATTAAACTTAAGGTTACGTAAATCATATCCCCTTATGGTTTCGTCCAATGAAATACATTGTGTTAAATGAGGTCGAAAAGCAATTCTATATCGTGCAAGTTCAAGTCTAGTTATGTGACCTCTACTTGGATATCCTTCTCTCAGCAGCATACCCGGTGAAAAACCAAAAGTTCCTTTAGGAAAAAATAGTGGGTATGTTAAGGGTTCTGCGTGTTTATCAATATTTTTCATTATTTGCACTGATTTTCCTCGTTGTCTAATAATAAGTGGATTATCTGGAAAACTTTGATCAGCGTTCAAAGTAACGACGGCATATACTTCATTGCTTTAAGGAACATTGTATCTTGTTGGATCAAGTCCTTCTGGGCAAGTGAATAGAAGCCTAACATTTGGTACTGGTATCTGTTGAAAAGCCGCTTCTCGTTCAGCTTGCTCTGCTACTTCTCTCATCATCATATAACCTCGTGCAAAAGGATTTTCAGAACGAATGATTTCCTCTAATAATTCAAATAATGGCACACTAATACCATCATTTAGAGGATGGTTTCCTCGCTCCGTTACAGCTTCCTCTGAATCGAGAAAATACATCTGTCCATAAAGAGGTTTTTCAAAATTACCTTCTGGAGTTTGTGTTGGCTGTGCAGCTGCATTTATTTTATGATATACCTGGCCGTTGGCAATATAAGTATATATTCCACGGTTATTTATTGTACGGTCATCATCGCACGAATAAGATGCCATTGCATACGATGAGTTTAGATTTTTAATTCTTTGATGAAATTCAGGAGATAAGGGATGTCTATGCGAAAAAAGTCTTGCTAATTCATTTGGAAAATCAGCATGTTGAATATCAATTTTACCCTTCAAACAGCAATCCCCAAATGAGTTATTATTTCTATTGCCTACGCGTTCCTCAGGAAAATGTAACGCTCCACAATGCACACACGCAA
Organism: Stictocephala bisonia; assembly: GCA_035578905.1. NCBI lineage: Eukaryota > Metazoa > Arthropoda > Insecta > Hemiptera > Membracidae > Stictocephala > Stictocephala bisonia. The sequence continues at coordinate 8,762 of JAQJVL010007840.1, forward strand.
CATTAAATTCTCCTAAACGGTGACAAGCAACGTCACTTTGAACAGCTAACTTGTAAGTAGGCTTCAACGAATTCGCTAACAAACGTCTTTGGCGACGAGCATTCCGACGTCACTGTTCTTCAAGATGCTGTTCCCTGCAAACATGGGTTTCAGCAGCTCGAATTTCATTTGCACGCATTCTTAAATTTTCTAATCGCTGACTTCTTTGATCAGGAGTTTCTTCATTTCGTTGTTGACTATTTCTCTGACGCATTGCATTTAATCGCTGACTTCTATCTTCAGGAGTTTCCGCATTTCTTTGTTGGCTGTTTCTCTGACGCATTGCATCTAATCGCTGACTTCTATCTTCAGGAGTTTCCGCATTTCTTTGTTGGCTGTTTCTCTGTCATATATCATCTAATCGCTGACTTCTTTCTTCAGGAGTTTCCGCATTTCTTTGTTGATTAATTCTCTGACGCATTATATCCGAACGTTGACTCCTTTCTTCAGGAGTTTCTTCATTTCTTCGTTGATTTTCTCTTTCGCGCATATTACTCAACCGCTGACTTCTTTGCACACAAGTTTCTTGAGAGATTCGTTGAGTGACTCTTGAAAGATCATCACTCAAACGTTGTTGACGCTCTTCTGCTGTTTCATTCAATTTTTTGTTACGTTCCCGATGAATTCTTTTTTCTTCTGATTCTTGACTCTGTGAATCATTCATATCCATAATAACTCCTATCAATCTATCTCTGCAAGCAACTTTCGCTTTACGCATTGGTCTAGCAGTAGCAGGAGTATCATTACTTTCTTGATTAAAAATTGTTGTTTGGACGACATTATTAAATGTTACCCCCGAGGTTGATGGCAAATCGTAATTAAGAAAGTTGCTAGAAGTTTGTAAGGTATTTCCAGAATCATTTGTAGAAGTTGTTTGCAAAGTATTAATACAAGTCATAAGATTTGTTTCATTATTTGAATCAAGATCTGTATTTTCAATTTCAGCTTCATAGCATGTTTCAGTATCTTGGGATTCATTTAAATTCGGTATTGGTGGCTCATTTTTATTAAAATTAAACTTACGTCGTTTTGGAGGACGTCCGCCTGGCATCTAAGAAAAAGTTAAAATACACTGAACTGAAGTTATCAATGAACTATTTACAAGGACCATAAATATGCGTTGCGGTGCGTTGAAATTATAATAAAAATGAAATAAAGTTCGAGAATAACTGAATTGTGTATATTAGACATAGGTAAGAAAAATACAATAATATTTGGTTTGTTTACATTTTAACAGATTCAGAAAAACATGTGTTATTTAAAAAAATAAATTAAAATCATAACTCACATGTTGAAATAGTAAATAGTAAACATTAAACAGTGGTATTGACCCACCCGCCTGTCTCCTATATTTTTACTGTGTACTTTTGGAATCGTGAAAACTCATAGAAAATGAGTTTTCTCAAAATTGTCACCAAATCCATTGGATTCCTGAGGTAGAAAACCTTTTATAGACAAAGTACGAAGAAAATCGGTAGAGCCGTTTTTGAAATAAAATGACTGGAAATAGGTACATACATACAATTCCTTGCTCGTTTTATAGTATAAGATGAAGTCACGTATAATATATTGAAGATAAATATATTGAATAATATTGAAAAATGTCTTATATTTCATTTATATATCCTGTCTGTTTGTGTGCGTGAGTGGGTGTATGAGAATGGCCAAAGAAGTATAACTTCCACCGTGTGGTCCGACGCACACCCAATTGTTTTTTGTAAACAATGTTACTTTCGGTAGTAAACAATAGACAGCTGTTGAAAATATGATGTTTCGCAGGTTGTAAACACATAAAAACAGCTGAACTCATAGTAGTGTAGTGAAAAAATATTTTCATTTTGATTAAATAATCCTATGAAGTATCTTTATCGCTCCTAATATTGTTCCATTAGAATAACATTAGGTTTAATTTCGTAAATTAATAACAGCTGTTTTGTAAATAAGTAAACATGTTTATTTTGAATGTTTGACATTATACTATTGATAAATTAAGAGTTTAATCTTCACCTGTTAAAAAAATAAATACATTATTTTTTTAATGTGTTTTGGGTTGGCACGCGAAACGTGCAGGGGTTTCTCCTATTCATAATATATTTGACATTTACTTATAACATTCCACATTTACACAGTCATTCCAGATTTCTTTGAAGGTACAAGCAGGTTGACCTCGATTGAACCTCAAAACGAATTTTTATATGAAATGTTTCTTATTACTATCTTTGATCCTTAAGTAACAAGGAGTAATAAACATATACGCTTCCAAATTATTGGATTCACAGAGAAAACATAAATAGTGTTCATTTTCTTATGGCGTCAGCGAATGTCTCAGTGGCATATTACAAATAATGTACATCTTTATACAGCTGTAATCCTACTTGAGGATTTTGTGGAGTAAAGGAGGGACTGAGAAGGTGTTGGCCCTACCATTGCATGGAAAACTGGAGATATAACAACTCGACTCACATCCAGTGCACATTGAATGCAACCTCTGCTTCTTTCTTCTCTGTGGGTTTCTTTCTTATTTGTTCGAAACTGCTTCTTGATTTACTTGTAATCCTTTCTCTCGATCTGTCGGCAGGTCATGATGGCACTGATGTTGTTGCTGGCCATGCTGACGGCTCAGTCCTTGGCAGCAGAGAACGTCCAGTCCTGCCAATGTATGGAATATTGGACTTGTGTCCTTGGGTAAGTCACAGATAAAAATAAACAGAGGTCGCTTTGTTATGGTCGTAGCGAAAAACTCAGAGTTATAAACAGATTACAACTAATGTACATCTTTATAAATCTGGAGTAATAATTTACTACATTTATACTCGAGTATTTGAGTAATAAGGAAGGGACTGCCAAGATTTTGGCACTTCCTTAAGCCTAGCCCATTATTGAATGCGACCTCTGTTTCCCTCTTCTCTGTGGGTAAGTGCAGTACTATATTTTTAAATACAAGCATAGAAATTGAGGTTTCTATTTACGTACGATTCCCAATGTTTTATTTATTGTTACCAGTCGTCACTGGTGGCGCAGTGCTGTAACCCAGCTACTTGGGGACTAGGTGTTGAGGATTTTGTAGGCGATAGGTTCTATGATTGGTCCTCTTAATATAGATACGGTGTCCGCTCAATGTTTGCCATCGACGTGGACACTACTAGAACAATCTGGGCTGTCCATGTTAGATGGTAGTCTAGGTTCAGATATTGTGTATCAGGCCTGTTGGTTGGCTGAAAATCAGACCAAAACTTCGTGGTTCGGATTCTATGTAAAGCTGTAGGTCTCTTAGTTGCCCTAAATGTTGTGCTATTAATAAATAGCTATTTCTGAGAAAGAGTCGGCCTTAGTTAGTATCAATGACTACACTCGTTCATCTACACTCATAACATTCATTCGTCCCTCATATTCGCCCATATCTTGTCTTATGGATTGTTAAAGATTATTTCATCAGCTATGCAATCGGTAAGAATATTATTATTTTACTCATCTATCATTAGAGGTTTAAACTCAGTTCCAGTACTTAACTGACCTGTACCACAAATTCTATTCCTTATACCAAACAAACAAATTTAATTTTCTATGTATAATCCTATTTTGCTTACTTTTTCTATCCTCTGTATTTTCACAAAGTGATTTCTCCGTATCCCTCTATATTTACATATCTTATTGATGACATAAAATTATAATTCATGTAAAAGTTTTAAAACTAATAACGATGATCTTATATAATATAATGGTATATATATAATGTTCTCGTTTACAAATTATTATCATAGCAATTGAACATGGCTCGACAATGTCAAACATGGTCCTTGTATGCTTATTCTTGTAACATTGAAATGTATCATATTATTTTTATATTATAATATTTTTATCACTTTATAGTATTTAAGATATATTCAGATCTTAAATGTCTATTCACAACACCAACATACTCATATATAAATAAATAAATAAATTCTTTATTGCATGATAAGATGTCAACTTTTAAGGATATGTAAGTTGTAAGGGTGCATACGGATTTATATTGGAAAGTAAATTATTTTATTAATCAAACAATACCTAGAAGGACATAAAATGCTATTTCAAAAAAATACTTAAAATTCAAATAAATGTTATAAATAAAACTGTATTCAAAAGGATAACACAACAACGTTTAAATAACATGTACATGTTACTTTCCACCATTCGTTCAAAACAATTGTACGATTGTTGAATCATAGCAGACTTACAGGGAAACCACTATTTATTAAGCGCCTTCAATATACACGACGCAGCTAGCACTACAGAACTGTCTGGTTACTAGTCTACTGAAATAATGAAGGCAGCGTGTTAATTGAAGCCTAACAATGATGTATATATAATCAATGGTGTTAGTTTCAGCATTGATTATATATGTTCATAATCAGTGGTTTCACGTTTAAATGGAGCGTATTATATTGTACTTCAGCACGCTGTATTTGTAAAAGATAGATGTGTCGCCATTTCAATAATATAAACTTTAATATAATTATTGCAGTTTGGACGAGTAACCACAGGCAGGTGGGATGGCCGTTGAGGATTTTGATATGTATACTATCGATGGGGGATCCTTCCCATTCGCTGTAGAAAACTAAGCGAAATCTTGAAATTGTGTTTCTGTCAGGGCTTAGTAAGAGTTTATTCTCTTTCTCTCAGAACTATCCTAAACCCATGGTAGCGTAAGGCAGTTCCCAATACTACTTTACTAATTCTATACTAAATAACTAGCCACACAGAACATGTTAGAGTTTATCAACAACATATCCTGATTTTTAACATATTTTTACTTTTAAAAGAATTATTTGTAATATTCTTAACGTACACTCCCACCTATCCAAAGCACATGCACCTCGACGTAGACTTACACTACCACCCATCCATAGTGACTCTTGACATGCCCTTTGATATACTTAACTCTCGATGTACCTTGCTACCCTTCCAAAGTACTTGACATATCCTTCCACCCTTGTGACGTGTGTGAGTCCTGACGAACCATCCCAGATAACCATAATATCTAACACTTTACCTACCACCCGTGCAAAATATTTTGCTAATGACGTACACTGCCACCCAACTGATATAACTAATTTTTAACCTGGAATATACGTACGCCAACCCATACACATCTGATATACCTGACTCTGAACGTGCTCAACATCGATCTAAAGTACCTGACTCATGACGTACTCTGCTACACATCTGTTATACCTGACTCTGAACGTAACCTAACTTCCATCTAAAGTTCCTGACTCATGATGTACTCTGCTACACATCTGTTATACCTGACTCTGAACGTACTCTAACATCCATCTAAAGTACCTGACTCATGATGTACTCTGCTACACATCTGTTATACATGACTCTGAACGTACCCTAACATCCATCTAAAGTACCTGACTCATGACGTACTCTGCTACACATATGTTATACCTGACTCTGAACGTAACCTAACTTCCATCTAAAGTTCCTGACTCATGATGTACTCTGCTACACATATGTTATACCTGACTCTGAACGTAACCTAACTTCCATCTAAAGTTCCTGACTTATGATGTACTCTGCTACACACTTGTTATACCTGACTCTGAAAGTAACCTAACTTCCATTTAACGTTCCTGACTCATGATGTACTCTGCTACACACTTGTTATACCTGACTCTGAAAGTAACCTAACTTCCATTTAACGTTCCTGACTCATGATGTACTCTGCTACACATCTGTAATACCTGACTCTGAACGTAACCTAACTTCTATCTAAAGTTCCTGACTCATGATGTACTCTGCTACACATCTGTTATACCTGACTCTGAACGTAACCTAACTTCCATCTAAAGTTCCTGACTCACAACGTACTCTGCTACACATCTGTTATACCTGACTCTGAACGTGCTCTAACACCCATCTAAAGTTCCTGACTCATGACGTACTCTGCTATACATCTGTTATACTTGACTCTGAACGTAACCTAACTTCCATCTAAAGTTCCTGACTCATGATGTACTCTGCTACACAACTGTTATACCTGACTCTGAAAGTAACCTAACATCCATCTAAAGTTCCTGACTCATAATGTACTCTGCTACACAACTGTTATACCTGACTCTGAAAGTAACCTAACATCCATCTAAAGTTCCTGACTCATGATGTACTCTGCTACACATCTGATATATATGACTCTGAACGTACCCTAACATCCATCTAAAGTTCCTGACTCATGATGTACTCTGCTACACATCTGTTATACCTGACTCTGAACGTGCTCTAACATCCATCCAAAGTATCCGAGTCTTGACGTACTCTGCTACACATCTGTTATACCTGACTCTGAACGTACCCTAACATCCATCCAAAGTATGTAACTCTTAACGTACTCTGCTACACATCTGTTATACCTGACTCTGAACGTACCCTAACATCCATCCAAAGTATGTAACTCTTAACGTACTCTGCTACACATCTGTTATACTTGACTCTGAACGTAACCTAACTTCCATCTAAAGTTCCTGACTCATGACGTACTCTGCTACACATCTGTTATACCTGACTCTGAACGTAACCTAACTTCCATCTAAAGTTCCTGACTCATGACGTACTCTGCTACACATCTGTTATACCTGACTCTGAACGTAACCTAACTTCCATCTAAAGTTCCTGACTCATGACGTACTCTGCTACACATCTGTTATACCTGACTCTGAAAGTAACCTAACATCCATCTAAAGTTCCTGACTCATGATGTACTCTGCTACACATCTGATATATATGACTCTGAACGTACCCTAACATCCATCTAAAGTTCCTGACTCATGATGTACTCTGCTACACATCTGTTATACCTGACTCTGAACGTGCTCTAACATCCATCCAAAGTATCCGAGTCTTGACGTACTCTGCTACACATCTGTTATACCTGACTCTGAACGTACCCTAACATCCATCCAAAGTATGTAACTCTTAACGTACTCTGCTACACATCTGTTATACCTGACTCTGAACGTACCCTAACATCCATCCAAAGTATGTAACTCTTAACGTACTCTGCTACACATCTGTTATACCTGACTCTGAACGTACCCTAACATCCATCCAAAGTATGTAACTCTTGACGTACTCTGCTACACATCTGTTATACCTGACTCTGAACGTGCTCTAACATCCATCCAAAGTATGTAACTCTTGACGTACTCTGCTACACATCTGTTATACCTGACTCTGAACGTACCCTAACATCCATCCAAAGTATGTAACTCTTGACGTACTCTGCTACACATCTGTTATACCTGACTCTGAACGTACCCTAACATCCATCCAAAGTATGTAACTCTTAACGTACTCTGCTACACATCTGTTATACCTGACTCTGAACGTGCTCTAACATCCATCCAAAGTATGTAACTCTTGACGTACTCTGCTACACATCTGTTATACCTGACTCTGAACGTGCTCTAACATCCATCCAAAGTATGTAACTCTTGACGTACCCTCTCGTTCAACTTCTGACGTACCACGTAACCCTCTCCAACATATATCAATCACTCTCTCGTTTAGTATGCACGTGTCTCTTGACAGTCACTGCCAACCACCTACATATGTGACAGTTTTCTGACGAGTCTTAGTAACACACATAACTGAAATGAACGTTAGAACAATACCTTCAATAAAATATTTGTTTCTATGTGCCTGTAGGGGTGGGACGGCCAGTTCGTACTGCGGGCTGTCGGAGGGCACGGTCTGCTGTCTTCCCAGGCCTCCCCGGCTGGCCACGTACTCCCATTCTACCTGTGGTCGCAAGGGTCCGGACTCTGGTAAACAGGGAGAGGCTGCTCCTGGTGAATGGCCCTGGCACGTAAGTACAGCCAGTAGATATATCTGAGAGTAAAACTCTATTAGTAAGCAAGAGATTAGACCATATTGTAGTACATATGTATCTCTCTTTATCATTCATTGTATAACTTAACTGATAAAGTATACTTATTACAAAGTAGATACATATTTTAACCTTACTGTCCTATTTCATGCACTTATACTATAGTATCTTTACGCTGAGATTTGTACAATATTGCTGCCAGGCCTAATTACATGCAATAGTCTATATAAACCCTCCTGTCTATGAAAAGTAACGTTTCGCATTTGAGCTCTCATAGTTGTTTACATTTCTGAAAACAGACCAAAAACCCGTTAATATACTTTTAGACAATGATATTCAAGACCCAGGGAATAAACTTGCACGCTTCACGTGCCAATCCAGCCACTCACTGCACTCGTGATACCTCGGCCTTCAGTCTTGGTTTGTGACTGTTGACTACAAATATTTGTAGTTACACCATATCTAGTAAATCCATAATTTCTACATTCATTTACAGCAGTTCAACCACTGTACTTACGTTGCTAGATATCCATTAGGCCCTTCTATAAACACCCAAGGGCATGTTATTACTTAGCCTATATCAAAAGTCAAAGGCCGAGGCCGACGGCCGAGGATTATCGAGCGCAGCGAGCGTCGGGGTCAGCACGCGAAGCGTGCAGGTATCTCCCCTAGTCATTTTATAAAATACTACTTAAAAATATCCTTATAAGGATTTCATTCAAGTGTTTTTATTGACTAGTGTTCTTATTTCACGAGGGCTTCTCTTTATCTAAGGACCCTACTTGTCACATTCCGCTTGACTCAAGTACGATATATATTTGAGTGGACCCATGTATTGTGGGAGTAACCGTGTATATCGCCTGTACAGGCCGCCATCTTGGAGAGGGCCAACGCTGTCTACGTGTGTGGCGCCTCTCTCATTGACGAAGGCTGGGTCCTGACCGCCGCCCATTGCGTGGACAAGTTGTAAGTACATATTTATTGGACAAACAAGTTGGTAAAAGTAGAATATAAGGGTTCCACCCGAGCTTCACGATTTATACTGTAACAAGCCAGTATTAACCCCATGAACACGAGTCCATAGAATTGTTTGGCGGAATAGCGATTTTTTCAAAAAACTGTAGAACAAAAAATTGTAACACCAAAAACGATGTGTGTAACATAAATTTATTGTAGTTCTCTCTCCTAAACACGAATATGACATTCATTTCTTCATGAACCATTGGCATAAGTAAAGTGATATGTTTAACGGAACAAGTCACGTTAGGTTATATTAGTTAGGATAGGTTAGGTTAGGTTAAGTTAGGTTAGGTTAGGTTAGGTTAGCAATATGTATCCACAGACAAAACATACTAACCTAACCCACATTTTTTGTTATCTCACTTGTTTTTCGTCCTATGAATAATTCAATGTCATATTCGTGTTCAAAAGTAAAACTACATAAGGTCACAGAAGAGAAGGAAACAGAGGTTGCATCCGATAGAGCTTCCAGATGTTATTTCTGGGCGAGCGACAGTGGAGCACCTGTCAAAAACATAACAAACTGTCAACCAGGAAATCGCACAACTGCGACATTTGAGCACCTGGCCGTAAGGTAAGGCGCTCCACTGTCGTACCCTCGCGAATCCAGTGTGACAAGAGTTTGGCAAGGGTTCAAAAACTAAGGGATCTTGATATCTATGATGAGATTGTACCTAACTTGAGAGCAATATAATTGTAGGTAATACATATGTTTATTAAAATAAGCGTACGTGTTATTTACATAAAACCCGGATTCGATTCTCGGGTATGATCACAAATTTTACAACACAAATTTCATTACAAATAAAAAAGCCTTATGGCATTGAAATTTTAAATATAAGCTATACTAAAATAAGCTGTTATAGTCCGATTCATTGACACGCTTCTAAGTCATAGAAAAGGTGAATTGTATAAGACGTAAAATCGTGGATTTATTGGCTTTGACGTATTCCTAAGTAACTATTTTTCATAGTCCTTTCTATTAAATCCAAGCTAAACAGTTTGAACTATCAATAATGTATAAAAGCTATATTTAAACTGGATACATAAGTAATAAGTTGGTAGAACATCTGTTTTCGGTATATATTTTCAGTTTTTTTATAAAACTAAATAGCTTTAACATAATATATTGTACTTATAAAATTAATTTAAATAGTATTGAGATATATCCAATATATTATTTTCATACCAACCAACAAGTCTTGGTTGTCTTGGAAGTCTTTAGATAGCGTAAATTATCAAAAGGCGTTTATTAGCATGTGATAATTTAATATGCATAGCTTCAAAATCAAATTAAACTATAAAATATCTTATACTGTATTGTCTTCCAGTCTCAGAACATTTTTACACCTGCACAATAAATTCTTGATTTAATTAGATAAAACTGATGAATTAGTTATTTATCTTTTTTCAAGTGTAAAACTAATTTTTAATTTTCAGATACGTTATAACAGTTATATTATTATATTTTGGAAATAAATTTATTTAATTTGATTGTTGTTCAATGATGCCTAGATATTTGCTAATCTAGTTAGGAGTAGTATAAAATAAAAAAGTAACAAATTTATCTCTTTCAGTTTCAAAATGGCAGCCATAAGAAGTGTTAAAAGTTAAATATCTTTAAAATTATTATTTGTATTGAAAATGTATTACACTTCTTTAATTTTGTAAATATATTAACAAATCCAAATATACCTTAATTTTAAAAATATTTTTGCAAATAAAAGAGTAAAGCTAGGGGTTTTCACTTGTATAAAGTTTACTAACCAAATGTATAACTGCACTGCTGTATTAGTTATTTTAGGCTGAAGTATGCATTGCTGAAGGAGGGCGTTACACTGAACAGCATTTATAATACATTTATACAACTTGTGTTTCATGTAAAATAAATTTCATTATTAACAAAAGGATATTTTTTTAAGAAATCCTAAACAAAAACAAGCAAACGTGAAAAGGTGCTTCAAATAAAAACAGCTGATATTTAAAATAATTAATTAAAACCCACTGTTTATAATGACTATGGCGTTATACATTGGTACTGTGTTTTACATTTTAGATTGTTGTAAATATTAAAGTAAAATAGCATATTTCATTTGAATTTCCATATTTTGTTTGTTTTAGAATATTACAGCCTACAGATTTGAGTGTAAATAGTATTTTTTGTTTGAGTTTAAGTAATGTTTTTCATATTTTAGAGTTTTTTTAAAATTATTTAGTTTGAATTTGCATGTATATTTGTTATTTTAGAATGTTATACACATTAAGTGTTCAAACTTAAAAATGCAAATTTGTTATTTACGAGCCTATTTGTAGTTATTGGCCTTTTTTAACTCTTCCTTTTCTTTGAAACAACTTGTCGAGTAATAAAATTAATATAATTTTTAAAATCCGCTGATCGGCTTTTACGAATTTGTATAAACTATGGTTAATATTTCATAATTAATATTCATGGGTTAAAGGGACAAGTCATGGGCAAAGAAAGAGTGTCTAAGTGTTCTTTTTACACTAGACTAATAATGTCAAGTTTACAATTTTTCGAAAAAGATGACTATAAATACATCTTAGTCTTCGGGAGTTGATGTGGTAAACGTGACGCGGTCCACATCCGAAGACTAAGATAGTTGTGTGCATAAACAAACGTGGATGTATTTTATATATACGGTAACAAACGTGTTTTTAAACAAGTATGTGATAGTTTAATCACTTATTAATTCAAATAAAATAAACATGATTAAGAATACTTATCACAGTACATTAATAGTTTTGATTGGTCTTTTAGGATAACCCCTTTCAGAATCAATGTTACACTTACTCCTACAAAATATACAGTGCACTTAACAAAGTCAGTATGATAATAGCCGTTGTAAAATTTGATTGGCCCCGCGTGTTGACCTCGATAGCAGGTAGAGTGCCGAGGACAGGTAGTTAGTCATTAAAGCAATGGCCCTTGTTTACAAGTGAGCAGAGTCTAATTTTATTGAGCCATTATCCGATAGATAAACGTCGTGAGACCCAATTGAATGCAGGAGGATCCCCATTAACCGAATAGACTTGTTGACAGAACGAATTTAATTAATTAAATTAGTGTTAAAGTTACTGACTCGTGATGCAATACTATTGATGTAAACTAACCTCGTCAGATATGTTTTGAAATGTGTCCAATTAGAGTAAATACTTCTTGAAAAGCTTCAGTAGTATAAGTTTAAGATTGAAGCAAAGCGGATTTTATCTACTCTACAATACAAAAGTGCAATACACACACCTACACACGTACAATGGTATTAACCCACCCGCCCACCCGTACACGAACAGTGGTAGTAAGGTGCGACACAGGAGCGCCTCCAGAAAGGGGTGGGAAGGCGCTCCTGAGTAGCACCTAGCGAAAATTATTTATGACAACCCCTCAACCACGTAAAAGGCACTCCAGTGTCGTGGAATCGTTATTTCTCCGTTGTACGTCATACAACGATATGGCCAGTAACTTAGAAACTACCTTCAAACATGGGTCCACATAATGTTTTCGCCGACAGTAGGCCTACATCTTCAACAACATATCCGAATCGCCTTGCGTAAGCCCAAACTACTTTCGTAGAGATGTACATAGAAATGACTCGAATTTCACCAGTAATTTTGTCATTACCAATTTTTAATTTAAATCAGACCATTGTTAGTCTCAATTTCTTGCGTTATAGACCTATGAGAATTTTCCATTATTATTTAGAAATACATTCAAAAATCATAATAATGGTAATTGTTAAGTTACAATATTCTTTTCAATATTCGTGGAAAATTTTAAAAGAACTAACGTAAAATACATCACTCGTTAAAAAACTACTCATAAATATAGCTGTACGTTAGTGTTACGTTACTTGATCAAGAAAAAGACATTATCGATTGTGCTTGTGAATATTCATTTGTTTCTTATATTTATTCTGCAAGATTTATCAGATTGCATGTTTTTCAAACATTCAGCGTAATTAAATTTTAACCTCATTATTCAGTCAGTTTAATTAAAAAACTCACCCACCTGATCCATGGTGGTTACGTATGTATCTTCATGGTTGAGTCATACATTGCGATACCGTTTGGAAGTTTGGCAATAAATCAGTCTATCCAAGATATTTTTATCTATGTAACTCATACACATGATTTTAATGTATTATATGATATGAATTAATATGTACACATCGTATTTTTTTCTTTAAAAAATTAACGATCTAATCTTCTAACGTATCCCAAGTATAAGACAAACGGATTTTAATTTAGCTGTTGAATTACAAGTAAAAAATGTTAAAATGTTATATACATTTTTAAGGATTTATTACTGTTTATTAGTCATTATAAAGAGTGTTGTTAAAAAAACTTTGGGCGAGCCGGTGGCCGAGTGGTCTAAGGGGGTGGACTTTTAGCT
>JAQJVL010007841.1:0-22098 GCA_035578905.1 Stictocephala bisonia
CACTGAAGTTGATCACAGAGGCTAGTAAACGGAGAGGCCAACGTAAATAGTGTACAAGGTTTTAAGTGTCCAGCCTATTTTAATCATGCTGAAATAGGCGGTTAAAGGGCCGGATTTAGTATTTTGGCGCCCCTAGGCCCAATAATTTGTTCCACTCCGTAGTCTGGTTAAAGTTACGTTCCTAAAATCCTTTACTACAAAAATATTTCAGACCTATTTGTTAATTGCTTGAACACCACTCCACGGTGTTATTTTATCATTGCAAGTTTTCTGAGGAATTAACTTGGTTCTGGGCTTAGCAAAATACCGTTAATGTATTAACGAAAGACTGGTTAATAACTTTATTATAATTCTGGTTAATAACTTTATTCATTCAATTTAGTCATTTGGGCAAACAAATAAAAAAACTGTAATAGACGAGGGGCTACCTAAGTTGATTACGGGGTGCTAGTCAAGTTGACTATGGGGACTACCCAAGATGATAACGGGTGATTACCCCCAAGTTGATCATCGGGGGCTCCCAACATGATCACTGGGGGGGGGGGTAGCCCCTATATGCATATTATGTAGGGTATTATGTAGGGTACCCTATATATGTATTATGTAGGGTTTTAAGTTTATGGCTTTTTTAATCATATTTAAAATGGGAGGAACTATTTCAAAAAATCACGAAACTTGTTTTCGACAAAACTCAAATTTACCTACTTTTTCTGAAGAAACTGTAGAATGAACCATAAAAATGTATATGGATCTTTTGTATAGAATTTTATTGTTAGTTTGAACATTTCATTTCATTCTATCTAAAAAAGGTTCTATCGTTTGATTCCCTCTGTATTTTCCCCAAATACTCAAGGATAAATGTAGTGATTATTTCCTCAGATTTATAAAAAAATGTACATTACTGTAGTCGTAGTCTGTTTATAAATGCCTCTGAGGCGTTCGCTGCGGTCATAAGAACCTCTGTTTATTTTTATCTGTGATTATGCTTACACTGTAGAGGCAATGGGGCCAACTGCGTCAAAATCGTCCAGGTTTTTGGTCTCCAGCACTACTGGAGAAAGCATGACGTCAGCCCCGCCACCAGACAGGACCTGCTTGCCCTCACTGAAGGACACTTTCCTGAACTCACTCCTGTGGGAACATGTATAACGCTTCTATTATATTTTGGACCAGAGAATGATAAAAAATGTGGCTATGGCTTTTATCAGTAAAATACAGTATAACACTTGCTCTGTGAACAAACGGGGTTGATGTGTCTTCTCGTTCAGGACTTATGTGTCACATTTTGCTTCATAATGTGCCTTATACATAACAGTATTCATTAATAACAGCGTAGGTTAACTTTGTAAAAGAGAGGTATATACTAATATTTAATTGTAATTTAAACAAATAAAATGATTATATAGCTCATAAATAAAATTAAAATCAAATTTTTTCACTTATTCACATGAAGAAAATGTCCTACAAAAACCATTCATGTCTTCGGCTGAAATATTAATTCAAATATATAGATAGACCCGATAGTAATGCTTTGGTATCAAATATTAGTAGACAAATAATGTTTAGAAGCAGACTTGTAAGTGGTTAGCCAAAAAGGGTAGATTTTTCAGGAATCTTTCTTATGATACCAATTGTTATATAGACATATTAGACATGAAAAAATATATTATAACTATACTTCCAATTTTATACTTTAAAGACTATTTCAAGTGCTGTTAACGATTGACTTCACTGTCATGTGTCTAATTTAGTTAAAAGTATATATTATTAAATTACTAAAAAGGTTTCCAAAACCTATCCATATATTGTAACACACTTCTAATGTGATTTATTAGAATATCAATTAACAATTTGCTGATGTAGACAAAACGTTCTGTTCAACAACTTACAGTACAGGAATTAACTTATAGAACAGGTACTTAGCTTCCCTTTGCATACACTTACACATTGGTCTTCGTTATCGCTGTTCGTTTGTTGATGAAAGAAGAGTTTTAAACATTAAAGGTAAGTTTTCACAGCTGCACTGTGTGGGTGTTAATAGTGATGTTTGTTACACATTGTTCATTTCAAAGTTGAGCAGGGGATAAACGATAGTAAGTTTTCTTTCTAGGGAGAATAGATTGGCCAAAGCGAATATGCCCTCTATATAGGCATGAACTCACTGGGATAGTAATTTAAAATATAATATACAGCTCTATAGATCAGCGTTCATTGATTTGATAGTACTTCATAAGAGTTATGAGTGACCATAAAAAGTTAGTTCAGTTTTAATATGAAGGGTACAATCTCAATTCATGTTATCTACGTAATAATGTATGAGGCATATCACGTATTGTTTCCTTGCTGAGCCAAATTAATGATAATTTGTAATTTTAAGTTATTTTTTTCACATTAAATTATTATTAAAAAACATTTTGATCAGTCTTGGATATGTTTATTTACATGAGTTGTCATCATCATGTCTGAAAAATTACATGTGAGTCATCCATCCCTTAGGAATTCTGTTTCATATTTGGATTTATTATATTTGGTAATTCCAAATTAGGGGATTGAACAAAATATACTTATAGTGTACACCAACACCCCTTGCTAAAAATATAACGTTTATATTATTAAAAAAATTCACATATGTGTGATATAATTTTCTAAAAGAACAGTTTTTAAATGTAAATATTTGGACATCTTCGCTCCAAAATGTTTCAGTAATGACTTTGGAATAAAAAAAATAGCTGGTGAAATACCATTAGACACTCTATCTATGGAATACTCATACATAAACAAGTATTGTAGTCTTATATACAAGTTTTAACCTGAATCCTAGCTTCGCTTCCAAGACCTTCCACAATTCTCCTATGTATCCTGCGACTTCCTTTCGGCCGTCGTCTTCAAGAAGCAAGGTGTACGGCGTCATCTAAAACAGAATGAAAATGATAAATAACTTTACAAACTGTTGACTGTAGTGAAAGAAATTTTCGTTACAGATAAAATCGGTTCGTTAGATATGATCGTAGTGATTGTCCGTGTACACATAGGTATTACAGACCAACCGCCTGCAGAACCTCAACTTCGGGGCCCTACCTGTGTGAAAAGCTTAACATCTTATCTATAATGCACAGAATCAATCCTGATATAAGTTCCATTTTCTGTTTATTTCTGTATTAGTTGTGTGTAATTCCAGTCAAATCTGAACAGAAAGTAAATTTTAGTTTATAAGCATGTTATTGTTTTAATAATTTTGGTAATTAAAATAATATAGTTGATAATTATACAGTGTCTCTTGTTTATTGCTTCTGGTGCATTTAGAATCACAATTATCATTTTTATGTGTCCAAAACACCTTGGTTATTCTTGCAGCCACAATTTTTTTTAAATTTTAAATTTATATCTCAAAAACAAAAAGGCGTATTAAGATTGAATGTTGTATGATCCTTTATAACATTAACATCCATCATGAGAAAAATTATTGATTTTCCTGTATTAAAAGTTTCAAAATGGCGGTCATTAAAACATTAAATACTTAACAACTCATAAACCAATATTATACAAAATAATAGTTTTGGGAAATTCAATTACTAATCCAATGATATGACGTTTTTAAAAATCGGATGAAAAATAATAAAGACAGTATAATTGATGTGACAGAATGTACAATATGTCAGTACAATGTGCAACACACAATATGTAATATCTGATGATAATAATAAAGTAATTTGCGATAGTCCTAAATCAGATGTTTACATAAGTTTTATTGTTGTACTAGTCAGCTGATTTAAGACTATCACAAATTACTTTTTATTATCATCAGCTGTTTACATAGATGTTGCACATTGCATTCATTGTATGTACTGCCACATAAATTATATTTTCTTTGTTTTTTTTTATATTTAAACACGTTATATCATTGGATTTGTAATTGAATTTCCGAGTGGTTTTTAATATACTTATTAGTTTATGAGTTATTTGAATTTAAAATTTTAATTGGCCGCCATTTTGAAAATTTTGGTACAGAAAACCAACAAATTTTTTCAAAGTGGATGGTAATGTTATAAAGGACATACTCAATTCCAGCTTAATACACCTTTTGTTTTTAAGATATAAATTTAAAAGTAAAATAAATATAATAATTGTGATTCTAAATAAGCCAGAAACAATAACTAAGAGAGCTTATCAGAGAGTTCAGAGATCCCTATATATTAAAATGATAGGAATATATTAGACACTTGAGACTTATAAGGTTCTTACCATTGTACTTTTTATAGGAATATAGTTTAAGATACAATGTTCTGATTATTGTGAGGACAGCATGATATTCCAACCAGTTGAAACATTTTATTGAACACTTAGACAAAAAGTGATCAGTTATGAATGATACTTAGAAATATCAAATAGTGCTACCAACATAATTACAAGATATTATAGTTGAGCAGAAAGGAATATATAGTCTATATATTAGGTGGCAAGTAAACAAAAAAATAGCTAAATATTATTTTAAACTAACCACATTAATAGCACTTGTCTATCAACATATCAGGCTAAAATTAATAGCACTTGTCTATCAACATATCAGGCTAAAATTAATAGCACTTGTCTATCAACATATCAGGCTAAAATTAATAGCACTTGTCTATCAACATATCAGGCTAAAATCCTATTATTGGGCTGGTCGCCTGTGTGTAGCCATGAATCGTTAGTCTACCTTATAATTTATCGTTTTAAATTTTATTTTAGTTCAATTTTAACTGGACTGCTTTAGATTGAAATTAATTTAGAAAAACGTTACAGGTTTATAATTATGGTTAATAGATATTCTTGGTAAAGAATCTCAGAAGACAATTCTACAGAGAACTAAATACTTGCCTCATGTACAAGAACATTTAATGTTCTGTTTTTAATATCTGCAATCTGTGAGTTGAATTCCTTTTTCAGTTTCTGAGTTACTTCGTCCATAGGAGATTTGTTGACCCACTGGGCACTGCAGCCTTCTTGCCACGCCAACAGCAGAACCTGTGGACAAATCAAGTCTTAACTAAATTTTTATGTTGTAATATTTCTTGAGTAAATATGTAATGGCATTTCAAAGTCAGCTTTGATCAATATAAATTGCAACTTCACTCACTCTTGAGTTCTTGATGTATTTTAAGCTTTATTTGGAAAGAAGCCTACGTTTTATAGCATATTTTAGGAATAGACTGCAAATAAAGTTTTAATGCAAACCTGGACTAGACTGGTTTCCTACAATAATGTCATTAAAATGATTCAATTATTGTAAGCAACAATCAATGTAATAAACGTTTCATACAATAGAATATTTTTAATTTGATTTCAACATAATAAATTATGACTGCATAAGAAAAGCAACTTTCATTTTCAAATAATATTACTATCAACAATGTTACTGTACAAACAATGTGTGGTATTGGTCGGGTATTAACAAAATGTCCAATTCTCTTTGTTGTTTGCAAATGGTTTTGAAATCAATTACAAAATTTTAAATTGAATTTATTCTTTGTAAAAAAAAAAAATAATAATAATAATAGTAAGTGCTTGTGATTTAATTAAACTATGTAGGCCTACTAATTAGTTATTTGTCCTAAACAACAACAACAACAAAATAGTTACTCGAGTTTAACATACATGTCAATATTTGATCTTGAGTGTTAAATTTGTTTTGAATGGACTTGTAGTCATATATAAAATTGAAAGGCATTAATAATGGATCATGAAAAAAAATAAAACAGTCTAGTTTTCAAAAACTTAGCCTATATACCTACCACATAGTAGTAATTTAACTTTGATAAAAAAGCAGGTTTTAAGTTCAACATGGTACCTCTCTTCTCCAACATTTCTCTAAAACTAATCCTCACCTAAAGAAATAAACATAAATGAGAATTTCTGAAACGTTGCAAGCAGAAGACGTGAATTTAATGAGGGGTATGTAGAGAACCTTGAGGTCATCCTCATTACTCGTAAGGTTTGGGTTTATCAAAAGAAGTTAATCTAGATCTTTGAAATATTTAGTAAGAGTCTTCCTAGAAAATAATTATTTCTGACAGTTATAGATTTTTGGGAGTTTTTATAAAAATTTAAAGATTTCGACCATGGAAAAGACTCAAGAGATTGTATTGTTAAAAATAATTAATTGTCACTTACTGTCTAGACCTTTATATGATAGAAGGTCTATTCCATTACACTTTGTTATTTTTTCTTCGCTCCAAGAATTAGGCTTTTTGAAAAAGTCAATTTGTTAAGTTAGTTGTTTTACTTTAAAGTTAACCACCTAGACTTCTATATGAAGCACCCAAACCATGGGAAACAGTTTTGATTTATAGAATCTAATTTGAAATGTTTACATCTTGATAAAAAATTTTGTGGTGAAAAGGAAAACATCTTTATTTATCATGAATAGAAGCAATTCTGAAAGAGTTGTGTTTAATGTAAAAAGGGGGAAGTTAAACTGTCAATTTTATGGAGATAGCTATTAATGATTTTTGTGTTTATCTACATTTGAGAAAAAAAAAGGAAAAAAATGAAGGAAGGAAAATAAAAAAATGAAAGCTATCCTATAAGATATGTGTGAAAAGATGTATCAGAAAAACAATTAAAAGGAAATGTTTAGTGTATTTTACAAAGCACTCTTTTGTTGGTGGTGAAGGAAAATAGCCTATTATGGAGGCGTAAACTCACATACAACTAACAACAGTTCATATTTGTACAAATCTATATAAATAATTTTAAATGGCTCCACTTTCCGTAATCTAGAGTAAAGTTAATTTTTAACTATTTTATATCAGCATTTTTCAATCACATCTAGAAAATATGTTAGATATTACCCTGGAATGCATTTAACTTATCTTGAGCCGGCAGTTCTGTCTGTCCTTGTTTGATAAAGGCAATAATTTACACAAATACTTGTTTAATTAATTGAATATTATGTATATTTATCTTTTGTTTTAAATATATGAACTGTCAAATATTCCTAGGTTTTTGCTCCTAAAGATCTTATTGTATTGTAATATTATTTATTACAATAAAATATTTATTTATTTCCAAAGATACAGACTAAAAATCTTATATTAGCGTACTTTGCATGTTTTTAGTATTGCAATGTTCATGTTAATGTCAGTTTTTTTTCAATATTTTGACTTTGATAGTAATTGATGTTTCTTTTTTATTTGTAACTTGTATTTTTACCACATATTTAGCATTTAAATCTATATTTTGTAAATTGTACTTTCCTTTAGTTAAATTTAATTTTATCTCTTCTAATATTATGTTTTTTATATACTGGCTTTGCCCTTTGAAAGACAAAATAAAATTGAAATAAAATCATCAAACCTCCCCATAGAAACTCCATGTAAAGCCTTAGTTTTTTCAGAATTAAATCAGCATCTACATATCTGTAGCGACTATCATGTCATTGCCACCACTTTGACAGTTGGCAACCATGAGCCATCAAGACAATTTCCATATTACATTGTGTTACGTTGGTAGTTCTGCGATCAGCTGATCCTGTCGCTGCCATATCAGCCAATTACCTAGCCGCTAACACTCGCTCCATCACACCTGTACTCTGAACCCTCCAATCATCGCCACTAATCCATATTCATCACTGACACTCAGCGGGGTGACCCAGCGGTCATCCCCAGGGGCTCTGCTTCGTGATTGCCCTCTAACAAGCTCCAGTGCTGCTCTTCGGGGCATTCACTTTTTCGTTCCTCATTTTTCTCTCTCATTCCTTCCATACCTGAGTTGGAATGTGTCCTGCAAAACTGCTTTAACGGAAGACTAGTTGGACTGGATAATTGTAGCTAACTAATGCATAAAAAAGAAGATTAACGTGGAAAAATAGACGTGAATGGTTGTAATCACGGTAACTAGAATAATACGGTAGGGTTCACGCGCATGGTGCGCAGTAAATCTTGGTGTCAATGACGTCACACAGACATATCAGCTGGTTCATCTGTTACACTGAATGTAGTAATAATCAGTAACTGCTCTTTCTGAAACACTGTTTTCATTAACAACAAAGCTGTAACCCATTAATAACTATTATTAAGGCTATACAAATACTTTTAATAATACTATTAGTACTATGGAAATTTGGCCAAAATAAGTAAAAATAGACCATTTTCAGACAAAAGAACTGATTATTTTTATTTAAAAGAAGCATAATAACTGTTGTAATAATTCAAGAGAGGGTTTTAATTTTATGCTCAATTTAAACAGCTGATTCAATACTTGACACATGTTATTTATTTATACATTTCCAAATCCAAACCAAACAACCATCTTTTTATTGGATTAATAGGACAAACCATGGAACCATCTTTTAATACTAACCAACAGTTAAAAACCATATTAATATGTACGTAAATTAATAAACAATACAAATTTGGAAATGATAGAAGACGGTAGGGACCACGAGGATGTGCAGTGCACTTTCGTGTCAGTGACGTCGTCACTACCCCCACACGGCTGAGCCAGCTACCATGTATTCTTATGAACAACCATCTTAGTTGTTGTACAGTTGTGGGGTGTATAAATCACAGCGATAAAGGTAAACAGTTAGGTATAGCATTCCATAGGTTTCCTAAGATGAAATAATTCATAAACAGTGGGTTCATTTTTGTAAGAGGAAGGATGTGTTTAATTCTAAAACGGCAGTAATTTGTTCTGAGCACTTTACAGCATGTGATTTTGAGAGGTTTTTAAAGTAAGATTTTATTGAATTTAAAACCAAGATTTATTTGAAAAACAGTGTTTTCCCAAGCCTTAAAGCGCCATTAGGGCCGAGTACATCATCTACCTTGACAAAGAGCAGTAGTCTTGTTGAAAAACGGGAAAATAAACAAATTATTACCTCTTTATTAGATAACTCTAAACAAGAAGTTTCTCATGAACAACTTAGTGAGAATTAATTAATTAATCCTTATTACAAAATACAAAAAGTAACTTAATAGACATTGAGACAATACTTAAGAAAACTCATTCCTAAAAGAAATCAATGAAAAACTGTCTAATGATTTAGAGTCAGCCAATTTACTTATAGACACATTAAAGCATAAACTGAAAAAATTTGAAAATGTGTTTTCATTGTACCAGCAACAATATATACAGAAAAATAAATGTACAAATTTGGCTTCTGAAGACATATCAAAGGTCGTTATAGTACGTTGTCTATCGAAAAAAAACTGTCTTGTATCTAAGAGAAGTTTTGAATCACCCTCTACCAAGTGAGGCAACAATTAAACGACGACGTGCACAATTTTCGACTCCACCTGGGTTTTTAGATGTTAGTATAAGTTTATTGAAGGGCCAATCAGCAATTTGTAATGATATTTTTCAAAAAGGTGTTATTTTATGTTTCGATGAAATGAAAGTAAAATCAGACATTTGTTATGACCATCTTCAAGATATATAACGTTCAGGTTATGATTATTCGAAGCTAGGGGGAAAGTGGAAACAACCGATTTACTACAGTTTTGACGAGACAGTTACAACAAAGTTGTTTTTCGACGCAATTAATGTAATCGAGTCAACTGGATTTCGAGTTCGAGCATTTGTTTGTGATATGGGTGGGCCAAACAGGAAACTATTATCAGATCTTGGAATTGCATACGAAAATCCTAGTATACAAAACCCTTGTTCATAAAATCGTGTAATCTGGGGTTTCTGTGACGTCCCTCATCTTCTAAAGCTTCTAAGAAACCATCTATTAGATTATGGTTATGAGCTTTCCAATGGAAATACAGCGAATAAAAGTATTTGGGCAGATCTAATTAGTCACCAAAAAAGGTATGATTTAAAATTTGCTCACAACATTTCTGAGAAACACCTTCTAGTTGCTGGATCTGAAAGGCAAAATGTAAGGAAAGCAGCTGAACTGTTGTCTAGAACTGCTGGCAAGGCAATTTCGCATATTTCCCGTGGAAACGACCACATCGTTGATTTTTGTCTGACGGTAAATGATGGATATGACATTTTTAACTCAAGACTTTCTCACCATCCAACGAATAAACTCAAAAGTACATATGATATAAGTTTAATCGAACAAAATATCATTTTAGAGAAACTTTTTGATTTGTAACTTTCCCATTTGGATTTATGATTTCAATTAGAAGTCTGCAAGGTCTGTTTAAAAACTTACAATCAGAGGGATATAGCTACATATTATCATCCAAATGTAATCAAGATGTTCTGGAGTCCTATTTCTCACAAATTAGAGGAATGGGACGATTTTATGACCACCCTCTTTCTACTACAGTAACACATAGGATAAAATCCCTTCTCCTTAGTCGTAGTGCATATGCAATTATAAAAACGGGAAACTGTTTAATTGAAAATTGTGAGACATTAAGTGTTGAAGTCTTTAAATCAGTTGACTACGACTTCATGAATATCAACTGATAACGAACCGTTTCTAGAGCAAAATAAATTATCGGAGAATGATTTCGATGTCAAGGAATTCAAATCAATAGTTAACGATTTTATTCAGGAAATGTCCACCCTAGTTAAGCTTGAAGACGAACCTATAGTAGTCTAAAGACGGACTTATTAAAAGTGTTGTCAGGATACGTTGCATATCATGTTAAAAACGAAACTTGCAATCAACATTTATATATAGTGAAAAAACAGGACTAGTACAAGTTAGGAACAGAGGCTGGCTTTCAACTTTATCAAGGGGGTCTCTGATTAACCCATCTCAAGAATGGATGGAAATAGTTTTACAATGAGATAAAGAGTTTGAGGAATTTCATGGCAATGGTATTAATAAATGTGATAATGTCATGAAAACACTTGCGAATAAGTTACAACACAAATTTAATAACATAGACGAATTTGCTATAATGTGTTATGTCCGAACCCGATCATTCATAAAGATGAAAGAGCTAAACAGGAAGAACAATCTTAAAAGAACAATTCTTTCCCAAAAAGGAGCTGATAGAAAATAATTCAAGCTAATAACCTACTACTAGTGTTTGAATAGATATGTAAATTTTATGTATACCTTATGCTTATTTAAGAGACAAATTTGGTCAAATTAGAAGAATTCGTTAAAATAAGGAAAATTATCTAAAATTATAATCAAACTATGCCAGCACATCTGTCAAAATAAAATGGCAGTGCATTATTGGTAAGTAATCACAATTTTTTAATTGTATTTCAAACACCGCTTTGTATTGTATATTTTTTTAAACTTTCAAATAGAGTCCCACTTTATATAATACACGTCGAATAAATATAAACAACGATAATTAATGCAAAAATATAATAAAAAATGTAAAATAGCAACGAAAAAACTCTATTCACTGCGTATGAGTGATCGTGCATGATAATAATATTACTATTGAAAGTACATGTATTTGAATAGCCTTAATAATAGTTATTAACGGGTTAAAGCCTTGTTGTTAATGAAAACAGTGATTCAGAAAGAGCAGTTCCTGATTATTACTACATTCAGTGTAACAGATGAACCAGCTGATGTGTCTGTGTGACATCATTGACACCAAGATTTACTGCGCACAATGCGCGTGAACCCTACCGTATTATTTTAGTTACCGTGGTTGTAATTACCTCAAAACAACTGGATTAAAAAAAATATCGACATTCTGCAATTAAATATACAGAAATAACTATAACATAAAATAAGAGTAAACGCTTGTGTTAGAAATGTGTAGTAGGCCCTACCATTGATTATATAAACCTACAATAGATAAACCATCTAATAGGAATATCTGTGCCAGTAATTTTGTTAGTTTGTGTGGCCCGCAACCACAGCTGGTTTAAACTGCATTACATTTACATGGGACTACACTAGCGCTCCACAATGGACCACAAAAACAGCTGATATTTTGAGACTCAAAATTTAACATTGGATGGGAAATCTATATATAGCTACTGCAAGCAATGTAAGCAATATTTATAATATGTAAAATGATTGAAACATATTGATTACCGAGTAACGAATGATTAAATTTGGTTGATTTTATAAACATTTAAGGTTAACCTTTCAAAACAGGTCGTTAAATTAATTTGTAATATCCATCGTTTCGTTTACTGTAAACCCTATTTTAGCCTTCCAATTAGATTGTATTGTAAAATTGCAGTTTACTTTACAAAAACTTGTCCATATTTTAAGACTCCATTAGGAATTTTGTATGTACTCGTATATGATATGAAATAGACTTAATTTAATAAACTGTAAATTTAAATATGTACGATAAAGCGTTTTTCATGCCAGGGAGTTGTAAGTTTTATAACAGTCAGAGCCCAATAAAATATTTACATTGATATATGCGAATGCATAACCAAAGTAGTTTTTTGTTCAATCCGTACGTATCAGCGACGTCAGCTGTTAAAACCTAAAATGCATTGCACTGCTGCTTATCGCTCGCTACTGCGCATGTCAGAAGTACTGCTTGCCGGGTTGAGGTTATGTTTTCAGATTTTAATAATTAACTAGCTGTACCCGCCCGCTTCGCCGGTCATAATATTGAGTTTGATTTAGAACCTAATAGCTGAAAGAATTCGAACATTTTTGCTTCTTCTACCAATATTAGATTTTTTAGGAGGCATGTCATAAACAGTAAACTGCAAAACAAATAATTATTTATTTTTTATTTTCACGTTTTAACACATGTTTTAATAACCGAGGAAAAAAGGTTAACACCAAATACAGATCACCTGATCAAGTAAAAGTAGTGTGTGCTACACTCTCAAGGTGAAATGTAGAACTACAATAAATCAAAACATATACAGTACTGTTGTTGTGAGAACTTCAATCTGCTTATGGCATGTGAAACTACATTAAACCACACAGTCATATGTTTTTTGTAAACAATTCAGATTCTCCATTTGAATAACATGGGATTTTTAGGAGCCCGTGGGGCGGGACCCTGTGGACGGATCTGCATCAAACTTCACAGAAACCATCTCGGGAGTATACAGGACAACATCCTAAAGTTTCATGGCAATCGGTTGGATGGTTTGGCAGCGCATAAACTTCAAACACACATATATCTATATTTATAAAAGAGGATGTTTGTATATATATATATGTTTGAAGTTTATGCGCTGCCAAACCATCCAACCGATCGCTATGAAACCCTGGGATGTTGTCCTGTATACTCCCGAGATGGTTTCTGTGAAGTTTGATACAGATCCGTCCACAGGGTCCCGCCCCACGGGCTCCTAAAGATGCCATGTTACTCAAATGGAGAATCTGAATTGTTTACAAAAAACATATGACTGTGTGGTTTAATGTAGTTTCACATGCCATAAGCAGATTGAAGTTCTCACAACAACAGTACTGTATATTTTTTGATTTATTGTAGTTCTACATTTCACCTTGAGAGTGTAGCACACACTACTTTTACTTGATCAGGTGATCTGTATTTGGTGTTAACCTTTTTTCCTCGGTAGTTAAAACATGTGGTGAAACGTGAAAATAAAAAATAAATAATTATTTGTTTTGCAGTTTACCTCTTATGACATGCCTCCTAAAAAATCTAATATTAGTAGAAGAAGCAAAAATGCTCGAATTCTTTCAGCTATTAGGTTCTAAATCAAACTCAATATTATGACCGGCGAAGCGGGCCGGTACAGCTAGTATATATATATATATATATATATATATATATATATATATATATATATATATATATATATATATATATACAAACATCCTCTTTTATAAATATAGATTACAAACTACTTCAAATGTTAGAAAACAGGTAATTGAAATTATTTTGTTTACAACATTTTAAGTTACAGTAATTTTACAGTAAATTTTTGAGTTTGTCAAATAGTTATTGCTACCTACATTACGCACTCAACCAATTATACTGCATAGGTTATGAAGCATATGTAAAATGATTGGCACATATTAATTTTTACAGTAACGATTAATGAAATTTGGTTAGCTTTATAAACATTTAAAGTTAATTTTGCAAAACAGGGCCGTTAAATAAATTTGCAATATTCCTCTATGCGTTTACTGTAAACCATATTTTATTAATTTTAACCTTAACTTCCAATTAGATTAAATATGAAGTAAATACCAACATTGTATTAACATGGCCGACAGCCTCTGCAGAATCTTAAGGTGGAACTATTTCACATCATGACTTCTAAAGGATTAGTAATCTAAATGCGAATAGTCTGAAACAAGCACCGAAAACTGCTGACTCTTCTTCAAGATCTCATGAGTCTGTTAGCAACTACCCTTTGAGTCTCGCAGATTGTCACTTAGCTCCTAGTGTATTTAACCTTTTCATTATTAATTCCCTTCAGCACTAAACTACAGTTTGCTTTTTGCTGATCATGCGAATATACACGAAAAACACTACACCCTATACCTGCACGTCTCTTCAGTAACCTCATAAATATTTAAAAGCTTACTGCATTAGGATTATTACGAACTCCATGCAATTTAAGTCACATGAAAGGTCCATAAAACCTATTTATTACAATATTAGCATTTTTTTAAGAAGAGTCAGAGAAGTCAATGATATTGGTGTTATCTTTGTTTCTTCCATGAGCTGGAATCATAGATGTATATAAGAATAACTAGATCGCTGACTGCAGCGTTAATGGTGCGTATTCGGCCCCTCCCCCGTTTGTTGGCAAGAGTTGGTAGCTAGTGCCATACACGCCTCTGTATGTGTAACAGTTTTTTATTTTTTTCATTTTTAGCCAATAGTAAAACTTTGATGATGCTTGTTTCTTGTTTTACATACAACCATACTGAGCGCACAACGAAAAAATAGTCATAGTTCATAGATAAATAATAATAATATACTGTAGTGGCCTAAAAGGGGTTTCAGTTGTGATTTTACGTGGAAATTAGGTGAACACTATTTTTTATTTCCTCGAAATTTAATAATATAAAAATAATTAGCAAAATGTATCCTCATTTGTCTAATATTATAATGATAATACCATTGATTTTACTATATAAAGAGATACTCCATCCATATGGGAGAGTTGTGGCGAGGCCCCAAAACTGTTTTGAGGCCCCACGCTGCGCTGCGCATAGCCCTATTTCCTCTCTCTCTCTCTCTCTCTCTCTCTCTCTCTCTCTCTCTCTCTCTCTCTCTCTCTCTCTCTCTCTCTCTCTCTCTCTCTCTCTCTCTCTCTCTCTCTCTCTCTCTCTCTCTCTCTCTCTCTCTCTCTCTCTCTCTCTCTCTCTCTCTCTCTCTCTCTCTCTCTCTCTCTCTCTCTCGCACGCTCTTCCGTCTCTGTCTTACTTCTCTCCTCTTAACCCACTCTCCCATTCTTCAGACAGCCGCCCCGCCCTCTCCTTCCTCAGGTCACGCACACAAACAACGTCCTGCTTAGATAATTGTTTACGTTATTCCATATTGCCAACGTTTATCCGGGTTCTCTGTTTTTATATTTGCTTGCATCTCTTTCGAATAATAAAGAATACTGTGTTGATACTATTACAGTAAAACTCGGTGTGACATTCATATTGAATAAAGAAATATTTATAACTGAATAAATTAAAACACCAAATTGATTTATATGATTAACACACTGTGTATTTGTAAATAGACACACTTGAATAGACCGCTAACTTATCGGCAATGCTGGCGATAATTACTGCTGATTTAAGTAAACATTTTCATATTATTTAGCCCATCTGAAAATCTTTATTTATTGCATTTTAACCATCGATTAGGTGATTAAATCGACTGTTGTACTCAATCATTAGTTTTTCATATTCGGTAATTGATTAAAAAATAAATTGTTTTCAAATCCAATCAATGACTCCAATTTTAATTATGAAATTAATCTGCAAATATTCCAGGAATATATAATATAGTGAAATATTAAAACATGTGACATTATTTATTTCTTTGACAAAATAGATATTGAAATAGGCCTATGATATTTATATAGAATAATACTGGGCAAAATATAAAACCCAGGTGAGATTCAAATTTCATGATAGGGTTAGAAAAAATCATAACAAAACCACTAATTTACTTCTATACAAGATAAAATAGCTTTCATCTGATTCATGGCCATGATTTCATGGCCTGATTCAGACAATCTGTGTATAGGCATTTAATTTAAAATAGCATTATTTTTCATTTTATTATAAACATCTCTTTTATTATTACTGTCAGTAACATTAACATATTATTTAGTTCCAAGTAATTGCATGATTGTTTGTAAAATATTTCATTGTTTGGTGAATGGTCAGTTTTTATTTTTTTTCGGAATCACGAAGAGTTGTGACTCTATTATTACTTCTTGAGAAAAACAATTTCAATGTCAATCGCAATTGGTTAGGAAATATTATCGTGATAGAATATAACTAGACTACTGATTATTTATATTCAATTTTCATTATTTTAATCAGGTTGTGAAATTATTGTAATTTTTGTTTATGTCCCCCTTTAAAAAATACCGTTTTATAACATTGATTGAATCAGACCATTGTAAAAAGTATGTCTAAGGTGAATATAATTAAAGTTAACACATCTGTTTTTCATACTATTATTTTACTAGATGTGAAAGTATGGATAAACTGCAATTTATTTATATTTTCAATTTTTCTGGAAAAGACACTCTGGAATTACACTGGTAACACTTCACAAGTAGCGTGACCAGCAATAACATAAGAAATAACTAATTTTAAGTAACCACAGTCTAAATAATAACAAAATTAACTATAGCCGCACTCTGTGGCGTTTTTAATTATAACAATTCGAATATGACTTATTTACACAACTGAGAATGAACAGAACAAATAATGCCAAGAACTAACAAAACTATATAAACAATAAACAAATAACTATTACAAATAAACAATAATAATAGTTAAAAAATAATATGTAAATTTGGGTTTTGCGCATATTTTGAACTGTAATAGTATGGTTTCAAATTGAAACACATATACATCGTATTAATGATAAGCTTACACTTTCAAATGAGATAAATTAATCCTAAGTAGAAGAACAGAGACCTTTTTTTAATAACCAAACACTTCAACTCTAGAACTGTGGAGAGTAATATAGGCTATACATGTTTAAAAATTATTGTAATTTAATAGTAACAGAATATAAGCAGATATGCGCTTATTTTGTAGTATAAGTTTGGTGCTATTCGGAATCAGACCAGTGAAAATTCAAGTTATTTTTGGCGGATTGTGATATTTACGGAAATATTTCTATAGCACAGCTTGAGGTCTAAGTTGCATTTTTGAGCGGCCAAGACTGGACAGACTACCTGAGATCGGTATTGCGCGCAACTCGAGTACTGGTTTGGGGACATCGCAATTAACGCAGGTAGGATTGCGCGCAACTCGTTAACGGCCAGAGAGTGAGGTAGGCCTATTACCAAGGCCCCCTAATTTCCAGGCCGCGCTGCTCATGTTGTGACGTCACAGCTTGGGGCGGATCGGAGCGCTCTATACCCGTACAACTTGCATTGGACGCTCGCTCACACGCCTATAGTAGTTAAAATTTTCAAGCAAAATTACCAGTGATAGATTAAAGGAAGTTTTAACAAGTTTACTGTGAGCATGTTTGACGTAAATAAATGATAAATTGATATTGTATAAATATTTATTTGGGATAAAAAACTCAAGTTAAATGATTCACTTATGCTTTATAATTAAATATGTCTAGAAAACTTCTGACTATTAACTGAAGTAAAATCAACTTGCTGATTTAACTTATCAACCTTTCTTTTCTTACATTTACCTCTCTATTTCCCGACAAGTTTCTCTTTTGATACCTTATTGCATCTTTATTCAATGTAATAATATTACAAAAGATTGTTATACATTTTTTTACATAAATTAAAGAGCTAGTAGAGCATTTTTGGCAAGAAAAAATATAAGAATCGCGAAGATAATCTAACATTAAATTAAATGATGTAAGTAATCACAAGTTAGATCTCTACAAGGAAATAATCCCACAACATCTTTATCATGTGACAGAAGTGAGGAGACCATAAATGCTTGAATGGTCATGGCTAGACCTACAGATTCATTATTTACATTATGAGCAATTCCCTCCAACTTGCCCCCTTTATAACTCATATCTGGTTTTACATAAATTTCTCCCATAAGTAAATTACAGATATTTTCATTTTCGTTCAAACAAGATAACTTCTTTTTTAAATATCTCACATGAGTCGAATCTAAACCAGAGCTACCAGTGCTTAGGTTCGTGGTAAATGATTGTAAATAGCGAGGATGGGGCGTAGTAAAAACCTTAGCTTCCCTTATATGTTTGTATGCTGTAGGAAAACAAAAATATAGAGTGGCAAACCATACAAGGGAGGTTGTACAATAAGATACCTTATTTGAAATTGCTAATTTAAGTTGTTCTTTTAAAAACGTAATTTTTTACTTATATTATTGTCTCCTCTTTCCTCAGACATGACATCCAATAAATTGCTTATACATTCTATTTTATTTTCTTGAGGTATTTCATTAATTTCATTAGGCAACCTAACTATTATTTCTTTTAGTTTGGACCACTTATCAATTTTTAAATTGTCTGAAAAAGTACGCAAATAAACATGGTCTTTTACCAGAATATTATTTTTAACCATACAAAAAGATAAATCAGTATTGATATTTAAGGAAATAATAACTACAGGGTAAATATTGTCTTTCAGAGAAACTAAGAATAAAACCAGTTGGTTGTTATTGTGTTTTGAATACTCATTTGTCGAGTCTAAATTACATCCCTTCTTATAATTATTCACTAAGCTACTGAAGGAATCAATTGTGTCTAGTCGTTATTTTTCTTCAGTTAGGATTTATTTCGCTTTTCCGCTTCAATCCTCCTTTCCTCTGGGTCCATCCTCTTGGGAGGAATATCTTTGGTAATATAGTGCGGAAGATTTTCAAAAATTGTGGGAACTGCATCGTCTCTGAGTTTTAAACTATCCCGTTTTACAGTCAAAATACTTCCATCTCTTTATATCAAATAAAAAGAAAAAAATGCCAATCCTGGTATAGGTATAGACTAAAATAGGTTTACTTTACCTTCCGTCAAACAGTTCACAGCGTGTGATGGTGATAACAACTACATGTTTCGCCGTGAATACGGACGGCAACTTCAGGTTAAAGAAAACAAATAAGTCCAATTGGGATGCGTCACAAATTAATTAAAAGTTAACAAACACAGTTCACACAAGAGGAAAACAACGAATATTAAAACTTTCGGTAGGCCTACCACACACATATTTCCCTGTCCACGGCGTGACCCGGAAGCAGATTTTAATATTGTGGTATTCATGACAAATAGTTCAATTTACTTTTAAACAAAAAGGAATATTCATTTATAGTTAAAAATACAGCAATAATTATACAATGCAATATTGACAAGAAGCTTTAATTACTTGATAAAAAATGAATAATGATTTCAATAATATAAAGGGTTAATTCTAGTATTAAATGTGAACTATATGACAGATGATAAGTTAATGAATAGTTAAAGTGTTATAAATTATTTCTGATACTTCTAACAACGCAACCTTAGATGACTTTCCTTTGATAAAACCGAATTGACGTGGATTAAGAAAATTTAACTTCGATAAATAACTATGGAGTCTTTTAATCATTGTTTTTTTCAAAAACCTTAGAGAATACAGATAACAATCTCATCAATTATATTTTTCAGTAAATTTACATTAATTTGGTCAGAGCCAGTTAATTTTTTATTTTTTAAAAGCTTAACAATACTCTTAATTTCATTTAAATCTGTTGGAGTTATAAGGAATGAATATTGATAGTAAGTACGTAAAGGTGGAAGGGTATTGGAATGTACAACGTCTGGAAGGCTAGACTGGATTGTGATAAGGTGATTGTTTATCTTATCAATGACGGAAGGCTCACGCATAACTTAGCCGTTTGGCAATTCAATTAGCTCAACTATTTTCTTTGAAAACCCACTTGTCAAGTTATTTATTACCTTCCACTGCTCAGATACATCACCTTTACAGTTTTCTAATAATGTTGAATAATAATTTTTTTTGTAAAATTGATCACATTATTTAATTCATTAGTACATTTTGCAAAAAAATTTTGAAAACTGTCATATGGTCTTTTCGTAGAAATTTTATATAATTTTTTACGTCTCTCAAATTTATATAAAATGTTTGGTATGTGCTTATATAAAATGTTGGTGTTATTCAGGGACTTAACAACTTAGCCTTTAAAAATTTAGAACTACCACCATTTTTCTTGCTACTTCTAAATATACAATTACTTAAAATATCAATAAACTTACAATACGTAGTATTTACATCATTTTAGATAATGCACAATGTTTTAACTAAACATCTGTAACACACTGTTATTTACATTGATAAAATAACAAAAAAAATGTCCCCTAACATTTTTCATATTCACAAACCCTCAAGGCCTAAATAAAAGATCGCGATTTCTTTCCGTGCAAGACATAGCACAGCAAGGAATAATATCCCACTTTGACCCACTATCAAGGCCAATCGGCGACAGTAGACAGGTGCAGTGGCGACAGTCCGGACGAGCGTCTTAAAAGAAAGAAGAGAGAATGAGAGAATGGGAGGGAGTGATTAGTTTCCTTTACTGCTCCCAGGTTGTGCAACCGAACAGTCGAAACTGGAGGCAATTTCGACCTCTTTATCTTGATTGACGACAGGTTGCAGCACGGTCGCTCCCATATTCCGTGCCTCAAAATTTAACATTGGATGGAACTATCTTCTATGTATAGTAAAATCAATGATAATACTTGTAATTTTTATATACCTACAGTTTTAATACATTGATAATGTTCATAAATATTGTTCCTTAAAATGCATTAAATCTAATAATTTGAAAATTTAATAATATAATTATGATAATTGTGGTTTTATATACCAACAGTTTTAATGTATTAATATTGTTATTAAATATTTTTTCCTAAAGATGTATTAACAAAAAAAAAATAATTTGAAAAATGAGTGTTCAATTATAAACTACCTTTCATTAATTCTAACAAATCTTTTGGTGTAAGAAGAGAAACCGATAAAAAATGGGCAACTAATAGAGTGGCGGAAGCTCCTTTTGCCAACAAAGTGGTGGCGGAAGCGATCGGCGGCCGAACCCAGGCCTACCACGGAGCGAGCGATCTACTATCGGATTCAAAAAGCAATGCACTCGAGTTTGAACCTCTGCTAAAAAAAAAAAATAATAATCATCCGATTTCACCATGTCGTACACAAACATTTAGCCTATTTAACCCTACGAAATATAAAATAACTAACATGTTTTTAAAGGGCTTTAAGCATTTTTTATAGCAGATAGAATACAGAAAAAACAAGACATTTTAGCAATTTTGGAGCTTTGCTTAACTTCAAAACATTTTTAAACAAAAACTACTAAAGATAAGTGAGTGAAACCTTAACCACATGGGAATAAGATTGTTTTTTGTAGTATGTCCAAAATCTGTAATTTTTACTCTTTTACAAAATTTGTTGTTGTAATTTTTGTAAACCTTTACACTCTTAAAAATGGATGATAATACAAACTTCCAAAACGGTTTTAAAATACCTGATTGAAAAATAAAGTTAGATTATAAAACGGTAATTGTGATTAAAAAATCTTGCGATTTTATATCACATGATAATTCAACATATATCAATGTTACATTATGTGTAAGTAATTCGCCCGGCCAAGCACTTCAAACCCAGTTTCCCTTGAGCTTTACGGCGTCGCTGAATCGTGCGCCTCGAAGTATTTAAACAGTGCACGATAGGTTTATTATTGTGGAAGTATTGAACAGTTAATCAATCATGTTTTATATATACATTTAAACCTTTTTTTCATCACCTTTTATCATGAGGGCTTTGAATATCCAATGGCAGGTTTAACAATCTTATAGCTATAAAAAGATTGTCAAATAAAAAAAACTTATTTACAGTATTTACAATTATGTAAATTTCACATGTATCAAGCTTAATGTAACGTGAAAATAAGAGCCACCCATTATATTGGTGATTTGCAGAATGTACTAATCAAATGTCTAGTAACTATGAGTGATTCATCAGCTTTTATCTGTAACATGTTTACTTGTCATTCATAGCTAATAAGGCCCCTAAATACGGGGT